>JAFMOC010000257.1:137500-180000 GCA_019802505.1 Corydoras sp. C115
TTACAGAACGCAGTTTATAAAATCAGTGTAACGGGTTTAGTGATGATCATTGTTTATATTAATCTATATTTTATAATTTTAATTATTGTATTGTATATCACGCACTGATACGAATGTGAAGCGCTCAGAGGTGTGTGTTATTGTCAGTGATGTCACAGCCGGACAAACGGCTCAGCCAATCGGATTTAAGATCAGATATAACAGGATTCCGGTTTATCCAATAATCAATCGCCATCTAGTGGCCAAATCACGTAAAGAGGTGTTATTAGTCCCGACGCGTAGATCACTGAGTAACAGGATTCCGGTTTCTCTAACAATCAACTGCCATCTAGTGGCCAAATTACAGAACGCAGTTTATAAAATCAGTGTAACGGGTTTAGTGATGATCATTGTTTATATTAATCTATATTTTATAATTTTAATTATTGTATTGTATATCACGCACTGATACGAACGTGAAGCGCTCAGAGGTGTGTGTTATTGTCAGTAATGTCACGGCCAGACAAACGGCACAGCCAATCAGATTTAAGAACTGTGGAAGTACCCGTTTTTTAATAAAGCAATAGGGTGCGAGAGGGCCGACACGTAGATCACTGAGTAACAGGATTCCGGTTTAAAATATTGTATAGTTTATCATGCACCCATACGAATGTGAAGGTGTGTGTTATTGTCACTGATGTCAACAGCTCAGCCAATCAGATTTAAGGAGCGGAACTAGCCGTTTTCATCATTAAAACATCAAGTACACCCCCCCCCCTCGAACCCCCAACCGTCTTTGTCCTCATTCATTCATTCATTATTCATTATCTTCCGCTTTGTCCTATATTAGGGTTGTGGGGGGGGTTCCCCATGCCCATCCAGGGAAGAACGTCTCGGGCGCTGGGCAGATAGACCCAGGACAGGGCGCCAATCCATCACTGGGCACACACTCACTCACACAGACACACTCTATATGGGGCAATTTGGAGAACTCAATTGACTTGATCCATGTTTTTGGACTGTGGGAGGAAACCGGAGAACCCGGAGGAAACCCACACGGACACGGGGAGAACATGGAAACTCCACCCAGATGGGGATTTGAACCGGGAATCCCTAGCGCTGAGAGGAGAACATGCCAACCACTAAGCCACCGTGCCGCCAAACCGTCTTTGTCCTCATTCATTCATTCATTCATTCATTATCTCCCGCTTTATCCTCTATTAGGGTCGCGGGGTGGGGGGAGGTTCCCCATGCCCATCCAGAGGAGAACGTCTCGGGCACTGGGCAGATACACCCAGGACAGGGCGCCAATCCATCGCTGGGCACACGCTCACTCACACAGATACACTCTATATGGGGCAACTTTGAGAATTCAATTGACTTGATCCATGTTTTTGGACTGTGGGAGGAAACCGGAGAACCCGGAGGAAACCCACGCAGACACGGGGAGAACATGGAAACTCCACCCAGATGGGGATTCGAACCGGGAATCCCCAGCGCTGAGAGGAGAACGTGCTAAACCACTAAGCCACCGTGCCGCCTCTTTGTCCTCATATAAGAAATTAAATCGGGGTTTTTTGCATCGGGTCTTCGAACCCGAACCCGTCTGACGTGCTGCAGGTCGCAGAGGGACCGGAGCTGGAACCGGAGCTGGAACCGGTGGACGGGCGTCGCGGGTTCTGATAAGAGCAACTAGAGGTTACGGAGATGCTGACATTTGCGTAAAGCGGCTTACCTCCCTTTCTTTATAATTGGCTGCCGCTGATAAGATCCCGGCGGCGGCGGCGGCGGCGGCAGCGGCGGGGCGAGATAATGCCAGAGGACGACTGTCCGTCCCAAAGAGGGGGGCGGGGTCGGGCTTTTCATCCGAATCCGATTCGATTTGATGTCGGCGTGTCGGCGCTGATAGTGTCATGTCGCGACACCTGCACTTACACGCCGCACCGCGCCACACAACACGACAAATCCGCCACCGCTGAGAGCAAACCATGTGACACCAAAAGTGTGGGGACGCCTCCCGTAACCATCCATCCATCCATCATCTGGGTCCCCCATGCCCATCCAGGACAGGACAGGACAGGGGGGCAATCTGTCACTGGGCACACACACTCACTCTATATGGGGCAATCTTGAGAATTCAAATGTGTTTGGAACACGCCGATCTGCTTCCTCTCTCAGGAGTGCAGATTAAAGGTGAAGCCCGGGTCGGAATCCGGCGGCGAGGTTCTGAGGGTGGAGGTGCTGAGTCCGTGTCCCCCGGCGCGCGCCGTTCCGTAAGTGGATTTAACGGAGAGTTCTGAAGAGAACGCTGGATTTATTTCTTTGGCTCCGAGTTCATTCCGCCCTCGGCTCGGCCTGAGATATAAGCGCATAAGCCCCGCCCCCGGACGCAGGCGCGAGGACGAGTCGGAGTCTGCAGGTCAACTTTAGATTATGGGCTGTCGCTTTAGGAACAGGAAAAAGGTCACGCCCTTTAGGGAGGTTCCTCCCGGTGGTCGCTGAGGCGTGGTGGTGGTGTGATGGAGTCAGGTGGTGCTTTGGGTGTGGAACCACATGTTCCTATGGTGTCCCCATGATGTCCTCAGGGTTCTGTGTGTGGCAGTCATACTCCTCCACCTTAATCTACAGGAATCAGGAGAAACAGAGGGTGTAGCATGACCACGCCTCCTTTACTTTATATTTATATTTGGTCATTTATTGGACACTTTAATCCAAAGTGACTTACACGGTGAGCACAGGGTTCATCACAGCGCCCCCTGGAGCAATGAGGGTTAAGGGTCTTGCTCAAGGACCCACATTGGTAACTTCAGTGGACCTGGGATTTGAACCCACAACCTTCAGATTGACAGCCCAATGCCCTGACCACTGACCACTGACCACTGAGCTACCACACCCTCTCCCCCTTTACTCCATCCATCCATCCATCTCTCTCTCTCTCTCTCTTTCTATCCATCTATGTCTCTCTCTCTATCCATCTCTCTCTCTCTCTCTCTCTCGCTCTCTTCCTCCATCCATCTCTCTCTCTCTCTCTCTCTCTCTTTCTATCCATCTATGTCTCTCTCTCTCTTCCCCCATCCATGTCTCTCTCTTCATCCATCTCTCTCTCTCTCTCTCTCTCTCTCTCTATCCATCTCTCTCTCTCTTCATCCATCTATCTCTCTCTCTCTCTCTCTCTCTCTATCCATCTCTCTCTCTCTCTCTCTCTCTCTCTCTCTCTCTCTCTCATCCTCCATCCATGTCTCTCTCTCTCTCTCTCTCTCATCTATCTCTCTCTCTCTCTCTCATCTTCTCTCCATCTATCTCTCTCTCTATCTCTCTCTATCCCTCTCTCTCGCTCTCTTCCTCCATCCATCTCTCTCTCTCTCTTTCTCTCTCTCTCTATCCATCTATGTCTCTCTCTCTCTCTCTATCCATCCATCTCTCTCTCTCTCTCTCTCTCTCTTTCTATCCATCTATGTCTCTCTCTCTCTTCCCCCATCCATGTCTCTCTCTTCATCCATCTCTCTCTCTCTCTCTCTCTCTCTCTCTATCCATCTCTCTCTCTCTTCATCCATCTATCTCTCTCTCTCTCTCTCTCTCTCTATCCATCTCTCTCTCTCTCTCTCTCTCTCTCTCTCTCTCTTCCTCCATCCATGTCTCTCTCTCTCTCTCTCTCTCTATCCATCTCTCTCTCTCTCTTCATCCATCTATCTCTCTCTCTATCTCTCTCTATCCCTCTCTCTCGCTCTCTTCCTCCATCCATCTCTCTCTCTCTCTTTCTCTCTCTCTCTATCCATCTATGTCTCTCTCTCTCTCTCTATCCATCCATCTCTCTCTCTCTCTCTTCCTCCATCCATCTCTCTCTCTCTCTCCCTCTCTCTCTCTTCATCCCTCCATCCCTCCATGTCTCTCTCTCTCTCTCTCTCTCTCCATCCGGCCCACCACCCTGAACCGCGAGCAGCCACACCCAGCAGATTGTCCCGTCCCTCTGGCTGTCGGGTGGAGGGGTGGACGGGTGGACGGGTGGACGGGTGGTGTACTCAGAGGCGGGTGGTGCGCTGTAAAGCTGTTGGCCTAAAGAATCATAACGTTCGTAAAATGAAGACGTCCGGCGGGCGAGCTTTCCTCGCAGCGATGCGTTTGTGCTGACGCCGGCTGTTCGGGGGGGACGGGGGGGGACGGGTGGACGGGGGGGACGGGGCTCTGCTGACACGCTTCCTAACTCAGGTTCCAGAACGCGGCGGAGCCGAGACGGCGTGACCTTGTTGCGTCGTCTGCGCTTTCCGTTCCGCTCGTCGTGGAATTTTATGCATAAATAATGCAAACAGCCGCAGGAGCCGTCCGTCAGCCCGCCCTCGGGTCACATGACCCTCCCAACGTCTGCAGGTGACGTCCCATCGTCCAGTCCGTCCGTCCGTCCATTAACATCAGCTTCATGGGGGGGGGGGGTCTTCTCATCCATGGGAGAACATTTCGGGCGCCGGGCGGGTACACCCACCACAGGACGCATATCTATCAATCACTGGACACATATACACTATATGGGGCAATTTAGAGCAGCCAATTGACCTTGAATCCATGTCTTTGGACTGTGGGAGGAAACCGGAGAACCCGGAGGAAACCCACGCGGACACGGGGAGAACATGGACACTCCACCCTGATAGGGATTCGAACCGGGACGTTTCGGGCGCTGGGCAGATACACCCAGGACAGGACGCCAATCTATCGCTGGGCACACACTCACTCACACACACATGCGCGCATACACACGCTATATGGGGCAATTTAGAGCAGCCGATTTACCTTGAATCCATGTATTTGAACTGTGAGAGGAAACCAAAGAACCCAGAAGAAACCCATGCGGACACGGGGAGAACATGGAAACTCCACCCAGATTTCGAGAGATTCGAACTGGGAATCCCCAGCGCTGAGAGGAGAACATGCTAAACCACTAAGCCGCCGTGCCACTTAATTAATATATTAATTAAGTTTCTTTAATTCTGTTCGTACCGCAGACCGGCGGGTTCTACGGGCACGTGGCTGCATTCAGTTCTTTAGTTGGTGTATATATATATAAATATATATAAATTGGGGCGACACGGTGGCTTAGTGGTTTGGCATGTTCTCCTCTCAGCGCTAGGGATTCCCGGTTCGAATCCCCATCTGGGTGGAGTTTCCATGTTCTCCCCGTGTCCGCGTGGGTTTCCTCTGGGTTCTTCGGTTTCCTCCCACAGTCCAAAGACATGGATCAAGGTCAATTGAGTTCTCCAAATTGCCCCATATAGAGTGTGTATGTGTGAGTGAGTGTGTGCCCAGTGATAGATTGCCCCCCTGTCCTGGGTGTATCTGCCCAGTGCCCAAAATGTTCTCCCCTGGATGGGCATGGGGAACCGCCCCCCCCGCGACCCTAATAGAGCATAAAGTGGAAGATAGTGAATGAATGAATATATATAGTGGGTGCTGGGGCCTATCCCTGCTTACACACACAATAGGGATAGAGATAGGGAAGCAGAGACAGAGAGTACCATACGGCAGTACACGACCCAGTTACATAAGGTTCTTGTCCTGATTAGGGTTCTAGCAAGTGCTTGGGCCTATCCCGGCTCATGTTCCCGTACGGGCTGACCCATCCCTCGTTCAGTGTATGACACTCTCCCCGGGTTCTCCGTCTTCATAAAGCTCTTCAGAATATGAGGCGGTGGCGTTCTTTACGAGGCCGCTGAAGCGTTTACGATGCGAGTTAAAGCGTAATGCCGCGGATTCATCACGCAGACGCCCCACTTTCATTACAATCACATCTCATAACGGGCCCCGCCGGCATTAATCACAGGGGCCTCACGATGAAAACCCCACGCACGCTGCCGGCGCCACCGGGAGGCCGACTCGAGAACCGCTCTCGCTCGGCCGAGTTCTTTAATAAACGTGGTCTGTGATCCGTCTGCACGTTCCGATGAGCCGAGCGTCACGCAGGCGCTGCTCACGTTAGCCGAAGGTGAAGAACAAGAGCTCCACCTAGTGTCCACAGTGTTCCGTCTCTTGCTCCTGTGTTCGCGGGGTTGACGTGTGGTCGTCGCTGGGTCATAGTGGGGTTGTCGCGTGGTTGTCATGGGGTTGTCACGTGGTTGTCATGTAGTTGTCACGTGGTTGTTGTTTGGTTGTCGTGTGGTTGTCATGTTGTCGACATGGGGTTGTCGCGTGGTCATCATGTGATTGTCATGGGGTTGTCACGTGGTTGTCATGGGGTTTTCGTGTGGTCGTCGCGTGGTCATCACGTGGTCGGCGCGTGGTTGTCATGGGGTCGTCATGGGGTTTTCATGGGGTTGTCACGTGGTTGTCATTTGGTTGTCATGGGGTTTTCATGTGGTTGTCACGGGGTTGCCGCGTGGTCATCGCGTGGTCATCATGTGGTTGTCATGTGGTTGTCGCGTGGTCATCATTTGGTTGTCGCGTGGTTGTCACGTGGTTGTCATGGGGTCGTCGCGTGGTGGTTATGGGGTTGTCATGTGGTTGTCATGGGGTTTTCGCGGGGTTGTCGCGGGGTTGTCGCGTGGTCATCGCGTGGTCATCATGTGGTTGTCATGGGGTTTTCGCGTGGTTGTCGCGGGGTTGTCGCGTGGTCATCGTGTGGT
Organism: Corydoras sp. C115; assembly: GCA_019802505.1. NCBI lineage: Eukaryota > Metazoa > Chordata > Actinopteri > Siluriformes > Callichthyidae > Corydoras > Corydoras sp. C115. Next base: position 144,088 of record JAFMOC010000257.1, read on the forward strand.
CATCATGTGGTTGTCATGGGGTTGTTGCGTGGTCATCATGTGATTGTCATGGGGTCATCGCGTGGTCGTCGCGTGGTCGTCGCGTGGTCGTCGTGTGGCTGTCATGTGGTTGTTGCATGGTTGTCATGTGGTTGTCATGTGGTTGTCTTGTGGTTGTCGTGTGGATGTCGTGTGGATGTCATGGGGTTGTCACGGGGTCATCATGTGGTTGTCATGGGGTTGTCACGGGGTCATCATGGGGTTGTTGTGTGGTACTCGCATGGTTGTCTCATGGTTGTCTCATGGTTGTCGCGTGGTCGTCGCGTGGTTGTTGCGTGGTTGTCGCAGGGTTGTCTCATGGTCATCGTGTGGTCGTCGCGTGGTCGTCGCGTGGTCGTCGCGTGGTTGTTGCGTGGTTGTCGCAGGGTTGTCTCATGGTCATCGTGTGGTCGTCGCGTGGTCGTCGTGTGGTCGTCGCGTGGTCGTCGCGTGGTTGTTGCGTGGTTGTCGCGTGGTCATCGCGTGGTCGTCGCGTGGTCGTCGCGTGGTCGTCGCGTGGTTGTCGCGAGCAAAATCCCTGCTCTGGTTCCATCATCATGAAGGGATTTCCTCTGAGGGTTGAAGGGTTGAAGTTCCGCGTCTTCGTTCAGGCTATGAATAAACACGTGGACTTATTAAACTCGGAACGCGTCGCCTCCGCCGGCCGATGCATTCGCGCTCACGCCGCGCCGCCGTGAGCGGGTTCCATAATTCATCCCGCTCGCTATCGCAGCCAAAAGACCGGGGAACGGCGTCGGGAACGGAACATGAAATAGCATGACTTCAGCCGCTCAGCCGTCGGCATCAACACGCCGTTCAACACGCCGTTCAACACGCCGGCCGCGCAAAGAACCCGCGCCGCGGCGGGAGCGGGGCGGAACCTCCCCATCTGCCCCTTTTATTTACCTCAGATCCAGGTCACGTGATAGATGGGGGGGGTTGCTATCGGGTGAATCTGGTGTTTTATTAAACGATCCGTTCGCGAATCATGACACAGAGTCACTTTATCCCAAAAAGCGTGCACAGCGCCCCCTGAGTCTGTAAACGGGATCGCGCGAATCGAAGCTTACTGCACGCTGCCCGCTATTCCTCACACCAGGGTGGGGGGGGGGGGCTGGGCATGTCTAAGCAGTGGTTCCGGGGGGGGGGGCTGGGCATGTCTAAGCATGTCTAAGGGTTCAAATCTAAGGGCCAATTTTTGGAATCTTAGGAATGGTCCGCGGTGAGTCCGGTTCCGCGTGTTTTTTTTGTTTACATCGTTTATTAAAATGACATTTCTCTTCAGATCTTTATTCAGAATTGTTTTTATTGGGGGAGAAAATAAAAAGTGAAATGTCAGCGGTGCTGTGGTTTTTTTTAATAAAATTGTCATCTCTTATTTCACTGAGTGGATCGTGGAGTGGATCGTGGGCGTGTACCGCGTTTGGTTCTCTGTAGAGAACGTGCGGGCCGTTTTATTATTTGATGTTTTTTATTAATATTAAATTTGAAAATGACACTGCGGGATAAAAGTTTTGATATTTTTATTTATGTAAACTATTGTTGTCATAAAATCCACTACATCCTCTACGAGAGGCACTTACTCTATATGGGGCAATTTAGAGTCGCCAATTCACCTGCAATCCATGTTTTTGGGCTGTGGGAGGAAACCAGAGAACCCAGAGGAAGCCCACACGGACGCCGGGAGAACATGCAGAATTTGTGTGTGTGTGTGCGTGTGTGCGCATGTCTGTGCCTGTGTGTGTTGTGCCTGTGTATATGTATATCTGTGTGAATGTCTGTGTGTGTGTGTGTGTGTGTGTGTGTGTGTGTGTGTGTGTGTGTCTCTCTCTCTCCCTCTCTCTCTCTGTGTGTGTGTTTCTCTGTGTGTGTGTGTGTGTGTCTCTGTGTGTCTGTGTGTGTGTGTGTGTGTGTGCCTCGGTGTGTGTGTCTCTGTGTGTGTGTGTGCCTCTGTGTGTGTGTGTCTGTGTGTCTCTGTGTGTGTGTGTGTGTGTGCCTCTGTGTGTGTGTCTCTGTGTGTGTGTGTGTGTCTGTGTGTTGGTGTGTGTGTGTGTGTGTGTCGGTCTGTGTGTGTGAGTGTGTGTTGATCTGTGTGTGTGTGTGTGCCTTGTGTGCCTAGGTGTGTCTCTGTGTGTGTGTGTGTGTGTGTGTGTGTGTCTCTGTGTGTCGGTCTGTCTGTCTGTGTGTGTGTGTGTGTGTCTCTGTGTGTCAGTCTGTGTGTGTGTGTGTGTGTGTCTCTGTGTGTCAGTCTGTGTGTGTGTGTGTGTGTCTCTGTGTGTCAGTCTGTGTGTGTGTGTGTGTGTGTGTGTCTCTGTGTGTCGGTCTGTGTGTGTGTGTGTGTGTGTGTGTGTGTGTGTGTGTCTGTGTATCAGTCTGTGTGTGTGTGTGTGTCTCTGTGTGTCGGTCTGTGTGTGTGTGTGTGTGTGTGTGTGTGTGTCTCTGTGTATCAGTCTGTGTGTGTGTGTGTCTCTGTGTATCAGTCTGTGTGTGTGTGTGTGTGTCTGTGTGTCGGTCTGTGTGTGTGTGTGTGTGTGTGTGTCTGTGTATCAGTCTGTGTGTGTGTGTGTGTGTCTGTGTGTCGGTCTGTGTGTGTGTGTGTGTGTGTCTGTGTATCAGTCTGTGTGTGTGTGTGTCTCTGTGTGTCGGTCTGTGTGTGTGTGTGTGTGTGTCTGTGTATCAGTCTGTGTGTGTGTGTGTCTCTGTGTGTCGGTCTGTGTGTGTGTGTGTCTCTGTGTGTCGGTCTGTGTGTGTGTGTGTGTGTCTCTGTGTATCAGTCTGTGTGTGTGTGTGTCTCTGTGTGTCGGTCTGTGTGTGTGTGTGTGTGTGTCTCTGTGTGTCGGTCTGTGTGTGTGTGTGTGTGTCTGTGTATCAGTCTGTGTGTGTGTGTGTCTCTGTGTGTCGGTCTGTGTGTGTGTGTGTGTGTGTGTGTGTGCACAGTCATGTGTTTTTATTACTTTTCTTTTCTCATAACCGTGACCTCCGTCCAGCCAAAGACGCCCCCCCTCACCCCCCCTCACCCCCCTCACCCCCCCTCATCCCCCCTCACCCCCCCCCCCTCTGGTCACTCTGTAGCAGATCAGGATCAGGAGGTAAAGTCGCGCTGATGCCGCCGTAAACCTCGCACCGTAAAGGTGAGGTCATCTTCCACAGGGACTCTGACCTCAAGTCCTTCCCTTTAAACCTCAGACCAGCCGTGATGTCCTCAGACCTCCAACCTCAGACCTCAGACATGATGTCCTCAGACCTCCAACCTCAGACCTCAGACCAGCCGTGATGTCCTCAGACCTCCAACCTCAGACCTCAGACATGATGTCCTCAGACCTCCAACCTCAGACCTCAGACATGATGTCCTCAGACCTCCAACCTCAGACCTCAGACCAGCCGTGATGTCCTCAGACCTCCAACCTCAGACCTCAGACCAGCCGTGATGTCCTCAGACCTCCAACCTCAGACCAGCCGTGATGTCCTCAGACCTCCAACCTCAGACCTCAGACCAGCCGTGATGTCCTCAGACCTCCAACCTCAGACCTCAGCCCAGCCGTGATGTCCTCAGACCTCCAACCTCAGACCAGCCGTGATGTCCTCAGACCTCGTACCTCAGACCTCAGCCCAGCCGTGATGTCCTCAGACCTCCAACCTCAGACCAGCCGTGATGTCCTCAGACCTCCAACCTCAGACCTCAGACCAGTCGTGATGTCCTCAGACCTCCAACCTCAGACCTCAGACCAGCCGTGATGTCCTCAGACCTCAGACCTCAGACCTCAGACCAGCCGTGATGTCCTCAGACCTCCAACCTCAGACCAGCCGTGATGTCCTCTAGACCTCGTACCTCAGACCTCAGCCCAGCCGTGATGTCCTCAGACCTCGTACCTCAGACCTCAGCCCAGCCGTGATGTCCTCAGACCTCGTACCTCAGACCAGCCGTGATGTCCTCAGACCTCCAACCTCAGACCAGCCGTGATGTCCTCAGACCTCCAACCTCAGACCTCAGACCAGTCGTGATGTCCTCAGACCTCCAACCTCAGACCTCAGACCAGCCGTGATGTCCTCAGACCTCCAACCTCAGACCAGCCGTGATGTCCTCAGACCTCCAACCTCAGACCAGCCGTGATGTCCTCAGACCTCCAACCTCAGACCTCAGACATGATGTCCTCAGACCTCCAACCTCAGACCAGCCATGATGTCCTCAGACCTCCAACCTCAGACCAGCCGTGATGTCCTCATTCCTCATCCCAGCCGTGTCCTCCTCTGTTGTCCGAGCTGAACTCATATCTGAAGCTCCTGCTGTCTGCGTTCGGTTCTGTGTGTTTTATTCTTCTTCCCATCTGTTTTTTTTCCTCCTCCGCTCCTCCGGGTGTTTCAGACCTCCCCGTAATTGCCCCCCCCCCCCCCCCCGCTCGGTTCGGTTTCAGACAGTTGCCCTTATCCTCGTCCCACACTCCTAATTTCATTTGAGTCCTTGTGAATTTTCCTCTTCCCTTTGGCATGGACGTTCAGGATTACAATTCTTTTGTTTAGCCAGCGTGTGTGTGTGTGTGAGTGTGTGTGTGTGTGTGTGTGTGTCTGTGTGTGTGTGTGTGTGTGTCTGAGTGTGTGTGTGTGTGTCTGTGTGTGTGTGTGTGTGTGTGAGTGTGTGTGTGTGTGTGTGTGTGTGTGTGTCTGTGTGAGTGTGTGTGTGTGTGTCTGTGTGTGTGTGTGTGTGTGTGTGTGAGTGTGTCTGTGTGTGCACATGTGTGACTGTGTGTTTGTGTGTGTGTGTGTGCACATGTGTGAATGTGTGTTTGTGTGTGTGTGTGTGCACATGCGTGACTGTGTGTTTGTGTGTGTGTGTGTGTGTGCACATGTGTGACTGTGTGTGTGTGTGTGTGTGCACATGTGTGAATGTGTGTGTATATATGTGTATGTGTATATCTGTATGTGTATGTGTGTGTATAATTGTTTGTGTATATGTATATGTGAATGTGTGTGTATATATGTGTGTGTGTGTGTGTGTGTGTGTGTGTATTGGGGTCCTTTATGAGTTCTCTGTGATGTTGTTCTTTTCCGTCCCCGGTGCCGGAATGAACCTGAACACGCCTCGTTTCCAGTTGGCCACGCCCACACGGCGTTCCCTTTCAGATGAACGGGTTCTGGGTTCGAGTTTTATTAGAACGTCGGGTTTTTGTTGGAACAGCACTCGAATTAAAGAATGTTCCCTTATGTGGCGGCACGGTGGCTTAGTGGTTGGCATGTTCTCCTCTCAGCACTAGGGATTCCCGGTTCGAATCCCCATCTGGGTGGAGTTTTCATGTTCTCCCCGTGTCTGCGTGGGTGTGTGTGTGTGTGTGTGAGTGAGTGTGTGTGTGAGTGAGTGTGTGCCCAGTGATGGATTGGCGTCCTGTTCTGGGTCTATCTGCCCAGCGCCCGAGATGTTCTCCCCTGGATGGGCATGGGGAACCCCCCCCCCCCATTCTCTTATTTTCCATTATGTTTTCTTATGTTCCGTTATGTTCTCTTATGTTCCATTATGTTCTCTTATGTTCCGTTATGTTCTCTTATGTTCCGTTATGTTCTCTTATGTTCCGTTACGTTCTCTTATGTTCCGTTACGTTCTCTTATGTTCTCTTATGTTCCGTTATGTTCTGTTATGTTCCGTTGTGTTCTCTTATGTTCTCTTATGTTCCGTTATGTTCTCTTATGTTCCGTTATGTTCCATTGTGTTCTCTTATGTTCTCTTATTTTCTCTTATGTTCTCTTATGTTCCGTTATGTTCTGTTATGTTCCGTTATGTTCCGTTACGTTCTCTTATGTTCCGATATGTTCTCTTATGTTCTGTTATGTTACCTTATGTTCCGTTACATTCTCTTATGTTCCCTTATGTTCCGTAATGTTCCGTTATTTTCTCTTATGTTCTGTTATGTTCCGTTACGTTCTCTTATGTTCCGTAATGTTCCGTTATGTTCCTCTTTAATTCCGTTGATGCAGAACCCGTTCCTGTCACACTTTTTAAACCTGATTACTGTTCCGGTTCTCCTCTCAGCAGCAGGGCTCCTGCCACAGGCCTCCATCTTTCATTTCCTGTAGTTTTATTGTGGGTTTATTATCTCCCACGTTCCGTGTTCCTGCCTCCTGTTCCACCTCTCGTGTTCCGTTGGGTTATTGGGTTATACATTCTGCTGTTCTGCGTTTGTTCTGCGTTTGTTCCGTGTCCTGCCGTTCGTCGCAGTAGTTCTGCGGATGAGTCGGTGCCGGGATAGGCCCCGGCGCCTCCCCCGACGTGCGTGGAGGCAGGACGACCGAGACGCTACGATCCTCCTCCCTCCGGGTCAGCCTCGCCCCCGGACAGGACGGAGAACCAACGATGCCTGGGGGGGGGGGGGAGGTGGAACCGATAGCTACAGACTGCTGGAGGTTCCGTATGAGAGAAGGTGGAGAAGGTGGACACTTCGTCTCGGTAGTTCTGCAGTTGGGTCCGTGCTGGGATAGGCCCCGGCGCCCCGTTTGGGTGTGATGGAGGTGAGGGGTGAGGAGACGGTGGGTTCTGCGGCTCGAGGGAGGAATATGAGAATAGAACCTTAATTGAATCAAACCGCTCGGCACGTCATTCGGCGTTCCGCGCTCCGCGTTCCACGTTCCGCGTTCAGCATTCCGCGGAGCTTCCCTAAACTGATTCCCTTATCTCCCCCCCGCAGACGCGGAACGTCAGGCCCGTCCCAAATCACTCCCAATGAAAAGCCGACGTTCCGCATCGAGACGCTTCTGCTTTTAGAACTGAAGAGTCGCCTCTGTAAAGAACCCTGAGATCACAGTGTGTGTGTGCGTGTGTGTGTGTGTGTGTGTGTATTGTGTTTGTGTGTGTGTGTGACTGTGTGTGTGTATTGTGTTTTTGTGTGTGTGTGTGACTGTGTGTGTGTATTTGTGTGTGTGTGCGTGTGTGACTCTGTGTGTGTGTGTGTGTGACTGTGTGTGTGTGTGTGTGTATTGTGTTTGTGTGTGTGTGTATTGTGTTTGTGTGTGTGTGACTGTGTGTGTGTATTGTGTGTGTGTGTGTGTGTGTGTATGTGTGTGTGTGTGTGTGACTGTGTGTGTGTGTGTGACTCTGTGTGTGTGTGTGTGACTCTGTGTGTGTGTGACTCTGTGTGTGTGTATGTGTGTATGTGTGTGTGTGTGTGTGTATGTGTGTGTATGTGTGTGTGTGTGTGTGTATTGTGTTTGTGTGTGTGTGACTCTGTGTGTGTGTGTGTGTATGTGTGTGGGCGTGGCTAATGTGTGATCGGCTGTGTTTTGAGTGTTAATGCGTCTCGGGCCAAAAAAACTAAAACAACAAAAAACCTAAAGAGCCGATCCGGAGCGGAGACGTGGTGGAGACATGGTGGAGACGTGGTGGAGACATGGTGGAGACGTAGTGGAGACGTGATGGAGACGTAGTGGAGACATGGTGGAGACGTGGTGGAGACGTGGTGGAGACATGGTGGAGACGTAGTGGAGACGTGATGGAGACGTAGTGGAGACGTGGTGGAGACGTGGTGGAGACGTGGTGGAGACGTGGTGGAGACATGGTGGAGACGTAGTGGAGACGTGATGGAGACGTAGTGGAGACATGGTGGAGACGTGGTGGAGACGTGTTGGAGACGTAGTGAAGACGTGGTGGAGACGTAGTGGAGACGTAGTGGAGACGTGATGGAGGCGTAGTGAAGACGTAGTGGAGACGTGGTGGAGATGTAATGAAGACGTGGTGGAGACGTAGTGGAGACGTAGTGAAGACGTGGTGGAGACGTAGTGGAGACGTGGTGGAGATGTAGTGAAGACGTAGTGGAGACGTAGTGGAGACATGGTGGAGACGTGGTGGAGATGTAGTGAAGACGTAGTGGAGACGTAGTGGAGACATGGTGGAGACGTGATGGAGACGTGGTGGAGATGTAGTGAAGACGTAGTGGAGACATGGTGGAGACGTGGTGGAGACATAGTGGAGACGTGGTGGAGACGTAGTGAAGACGTGGTGGAGATGTAGTGAAGACGTAGTGGAGACGTAGTGGAGACATGGTGGAGACGTGGTGGAGACGTAGTGAAGACGTGGTGGAGACATAGCAGAGACGTAGTGGAGACGTGGTGGAGACATAGTGGAGACGTGGTGGAGACATAGTGGAGACGTGGTGGAGACGTAGTGAAGACGTGGTGGAGACGTAGTGGAGACGTGGTGGAGATGTAGTGGAGACGTAGTGAAGACGTGGTGGAGACGTGGTGGAGGCGTGGTGGAGACGTTGTGGAGACGTAGTGGAGACGTAGTGGAGACATGGTGGAGACGTGGTGGAGATGTAGTGAAGACGTAGTGGAGACGTAGTGGAGACGTAGTGAAGACGTGGTGGAGACGTAGTGGAGACGTGGTGGAGATGTAGTGGAGACGTAGTGAAGACGTGGTGGAGACGTGGTGGAGGCGTGGTGGAGACGTTGTGGAGACGTAGTGGAGACGTAGTGGAGACATGGTGGAGACGTGGTGGAGATGTAGTGAAGACGTAGTGGAGACGTAGTGGAGACGTAGTGAAGACGTGGTGGAGACGTAGTGGAGACGTGGTGGAGATGTAGTGGAGACGTAGTGAAGACGTGGTGGAGACGTGGTGGAGGCGTGGTGGAGACGTTGTGGAGACGTAGTGAAGACGTGGTGGAGACGTGGTGGAGGCGTGGTGGAGACGTTGTGGAGACGTAGTGGAGACGTAGCAGAGACGTGGCGGAGACGTAGTGGAGATGTGGTGGAGACGTGGTGAAGACGTGGTGGAGACGTAGTGGAGATGTGGTGGAGACGTGGTGAAGACGTGGTGGAGACGTGGTGAAGACGTGGTGGAGACGTGGTGGAGGCGTGGTGGAGACGTTGTGGAGACGTGGTGGAGACGTAGCAGAGACGTGGTGGAGACGTAGTGGAGATGTGGTGGAGACGTGGTGGAGGCGTGGTGGAGACGTTTTGGAGACGTAGTGGAGACGTAGCAGAGACGTGGTGGAGACGTAGTGGAGACATGGTGGAGACGTGGTGAAGACGTGGTGGAGACGTGGTGAAGACGTGGTGGAGACGTAGTGGAGATGTGGTGGAGACGTGGTGAAGACGTGGTGGAGACGTGGTGAAGACGTGGTGGAGACGTGGTGGAGGCGTGGTGGAGACGTTGTGGAGACGTAGCAGAGACGTGGCGGAGACGTAGTGAAGACGTGGTGGAGACGTGATGGAGACGTAGTGAAGACGTGGTGGAGATGTGGTGGAGACGTGGTGGAGACGTAGTGGAGATGTAGTGAAGTCATAGTGGAGATGTAATGGAGACGTAGTGGAGACGTAATGGAGACGTAGCGGAGACGTGGTTCCGCGTGGCGTCCCCTCGCGCCGGGCCCGTGTTTGCGTCCCTCGTGTTCCTCGGCGTGATTTCAGAGACGGGGACGGCGCTGATACGGGGGACGGTGACTCACGCCGTGTGCAAACACGTCTCCTCGGTTTCATGTCGCCGCAGTGAGAACGTCTGAGCGTGAGCTTCATCTGCCGCCGCCGGCGCGGGTTCCGCTGCTCCCCACCGTGAGGCGCCGCGACAGACGCAGGATTGTCCCGAAATCAGAGACGCGTCTAAGGCGACGTGACGCGTGACGTTTAAACGGATGAGGACGGCCATGTGACGCACGTTCCCCCAACACACGTTCTGCAAACACATCCCCCCCCCGTCTGTGACATTGATCTAAACATTCTGCAAAACAAATGGGGGGGGGGACTGGGGAGGGGAGGCAGATCACCAATCCATCTCTGGGCACACTCACTCACACACACACACTATATAGGGGCAAATTAGAGCAGCCAGTTCACCTTGAATCCATATTTTTGGACTGTGAGAGGAACCTGGAGGAAACCCACGCAGACACGGGGAGAACATGCAAACTCCACCCAGATGGGGATTCGAACCTGGATCCCCAGTGGTGGATTTACGGTGAATTAGCCGCTCTAAATTGCCCCTAGGGTCTTACTTCAAGGGTCATGGGGCAGGGGGGTTGGGGTTTGGGGGGGTTGGGGGGGGGGTCTCCCATGCCCATCCCAATCCAGAGGAGAACAATTCGGGCGCTGGGCAGATACACCCAGGACAGGACACACACACACTCACACACACACACACACACACACACACTACATGAGGGCAACTTAGAGAGGGGCAATTAGAGGCAGCCAATAATCCTTGAATCCATGTTTTTGGACTGTGAGAGGAACCCGGAGGAAACCCACGCAGACACGGGGAGAACATGCAAACTCCACCCAGATGGGGATTCGAACCTGGATCCCCAGTGGTGGATTTACGGTGAATTAGCCGCTCTAAATTGCCCCTAGGGTCTTACTTCAAGGGTCATGGGGCAGGGGGGTTGGTGTTTGGGGGGGGGTCTCCCATCCCCATCCAGAGGAGAACATTTCGGGTGCTGGGCAGATACACCCAGGACAGGACACACACACACACACACACACACACACACACTACATGAGGGCAACTTAGAGCGGGGCAATTAGAGGCAGCCAATAATCCTTGAATCCATGTTTTTGGACTGTGGAAGAAAGCCCACATGGACATGGGGAGAACATGCAAACTCCACTCAGATTGGGATTCGAACCTGCATCCCCAGCGCTGAGAGGTGGAGGCTCACAGTCAGGTGGTTAACCATCGCTCTGCGCGGCGTCGCCCCCTGCAGGTTTAACTGAATCCTGAACTGAGATCCCGAAACCCGCCGCCGTCGGGGGCTTTGGCCTCGGTTCCGCTCCGACGCCGAGTCGTCCCCCTCGAACCCGGAGCCTATCGTCCCTCTGCTGCTCGTCTGAGCGACTCCTGCCTTTAATCTGCCTTTAATCTGCGTTCGTTAAATAAGAACAGATCCGTCTCTAATTGCTCTGCGTTCTTTTGATCTCGATCAGATCAAAGGCTCCGGATCGCAGAACACATTCCGATCGCCTCGCGCTGCGGACGCCGCGGGACATGTGGACGGCACCGGCGCTCTCGCGGGTTCCGTCTGCTGTCTGGTCTGTCCCCAGAGTTCTACAAACATGTGAGGATGAGCTGCATGGGGGTTTTACCAGTATTTAGATTGGCATGTTCTCCCCACCTCTATATGGCAGTCCTTTGGGATGGATATATATAGGGCGGCACGGTGACTTAGTGGTTTAGCATGTTCTCCTCTCAGCACTAGGGATTCCCGGTTCGAATCCCCATCTGGGTGGAGTTTCCATGTTCTCCCCGTGTCCGCGTGGGTTTCCTCCGGGTTCTCCGCTTTCCTCCCACAGTCCAAAAACATGGATCAAGTCAATGGAGTTCTCCAAATTGCCCCATATAGAGTGTGTTCGTGTGAGTGTGTGTGTGCCCAGCGATAGATTGACGTCCTGTCCTGGGTGTATCTGCCCAGCGCCCGAAACGTTCTCCCCTGGATGGGCATGGGGAACCCCGGAGGAGGAGGAGGAGGAGGAGGAAGGTCGAGTTTCTGGACAGGGTGGAGGAGGACATGCAGGTGGTTGTGTCGAGGTTGGAGGCCGCTGTGGCGACCCCTGTTGGTTGCTGCTGACATCTATGTTCAATCATTTATTCATTATCTCCCGCTTTATCCTCTATTAGGGTCGCGGGGGGGGGGGTTCCCCATGCCCATCCAGGGGAGAACGTTTCGGGCGCTGGGCAGATACACCCAGGACAGGGGGGCAATCCATCGCTGGGCACACACTCACTCACACAGACACACTCTATATGGGGCAATTTGGAGAATTCAATTGACTTGATCCATGTTTTTGGACTGTGGGAGGAAACCGGAGAACCCGGAGGAAACTCACGCGGACACGGGGAGAACATGGAAACTCCACCCAGATGGGGAATCGAACCGGGAATCCCTAGCGCTGAGAGGAGAACATGCTAAACCACTAAGCCACCGTGCCGCCTATGTTCAATCATTCTTTCATTATCCTCCACCTAATCCTATAGTGGGGGGGGGGGGTTCCTAATTGTGCAGAAAGCCCGGTTGCCCCGAGCAACCGCGTCTTTATTTATTAATCGATTTGTTCTCTGGGGATAAACGTCATCCATGAGGTTCCATCAGCTTTAAAAACAACGGGCCAGCTTCGGTCTGTGATTTTGCATGTTCTCCCCGGTTTGCATGGGTCACTTCTCCATCCTCCGTTCTGGTGTGAATGTCTGCTCTGTGATGGACAGGTGCTCTGTCCGTGGTGCTGAAATGGCGCCCCCGCAGGAGAGCGGGGGAACTGCGCTCAGAGACTCCCTGCCTAAACCTACACAGCTTCAATCAAACCCGCTCGTGAACCAGCTCCTGTCCGTAATTTAGCATGTTCTCCTAGGTTTGCATGAGTTTGCCTTCCTTTACTCAGAACTACAAGTGACCTAGTCTCGTGTGGTTCTCAGTCTCGTGTGGTTCTCAGTCTCGTGTGGTTCTGTGTCTCGTGTGGTTCTGTCTCGTGTGATTCTGAGTCTCATGTGTTTCTCGTTTTTGTGTGGTTCTCAGTCTCGTGTGGTTCTGTGTCTCGTGTGGTTCTGTCTCGTGTGGTACTGTGTCTCGTGTGGTTCTCAGTCTCGTGTGGTTCTCAGTCTCGTGTGGTTCTGAGTCTCGTGTGGTTCTCAGTCTCGTGTGGTTCCGAGTCTCGTGTGGTTCTCAGTCTCGTGTGGTTCTGAGTCTCGTGTGGTTCTGAGTCTCGTGTGGTTCTCAGTCTCATGTGGTTCTCAGTCTCGTGTGGTTGTGAGTTTCGTGTGGTTCTGAGTCTCGTGTGGTTCTCAGTCTCGTGTGGTTCTCAGTCTCATGTGGTTCTCGGTCTCGTGTAGTTCTCGGTCTCGTGTGGTTCTGAGTCTCATGTGGTTCTCGGTCTCGTGTAGTTCTCGTTCTTGTGTGGTTCTGAGCCTCGTGTGGTTCTGAGTCTCGTATGGTTCTAAGTCTCATGTGGTTCTCGGTCTCGTGTAGTTCTTAGTCTTGTGTGGTTCTGAGTCTCATGTGGTTCCTTGTCTCATGTGGTTCTCGGTCTCGTGTGGTTCTCGGTCTCGTGCGGTTCTCGGTCTCATGTGGTTCTCGGTCCCGGTCCACATATGAGGAGGTGTCTCTAATAAAGTGGCTGCTGATTGCACATTTGTTTACAGTTCCTTCATTTCTGAAGTTCTTTAGAACCCGGGTCGTGATTAATGAGGTTCCTCATCAGTTTTATTGATGTAGACGCAGAACCAGAGAACCGCAGACCAACAGAACAACAGAACCAGAGAACGATTACAAACAACCAGAAACAGATTTCACATTTCAGGAAACGAAACCGCAGAACAAACAAAACAGAACACAACAGAGTAACAACACATGTCTGTGTGTGTGTGTGTGTGTGTGGTGTGTGTGTGTGTGTGTGTGTGTGTGTTTTAAGGCGTCAATATCAATAAACTGAAAAGTGTCTTGAGGTTCTATTAGAGGTTCCATCTGAGGACTTTTTTTATTAAAGGTTTTATTAGAGGTTCTACCATTGGCTCCATCAATGGCTCTATCTGAGGTTCTATCTGTGGTTCTATCTGTGGTTCTATCTGGGGTTCTAACTGAGGTTCTATCAATGGTTCCATCAATGGCTCTATCTGAGGTTCTATCTGATGTTCTATCAATGGCTCCATCAATGGCTCTATCTGAGGTTCTATCTGAGGTTCTATCAATGGCTCTATCTGAGGTTCTTTCTGCGATCCTATCTGAGGTAATATCAATGGCTCCATCAATTGTTCTATCTGAGGTTCTATCTGAGGTTCTATCAATGGCTCCATCAATGGTTCTATCTGAGGTTCTATCAATGGTTCTATCTATGAGGTTCTATCTGAGGTTCTATCTGTGGTTCTATCTGAGGTTCTATCTGAGGTTCTATCTGAGGTTCTACCAGACCTGAATCTCCTCGTCTGAGGGCTGTTTTGAGGTTTTCAATGCAGAACTCGTTTTTATTCAGAACTTTTATTCAGTGGTTCTCCGTTCAAACGCTGTCACGCAGTCGGAGATCCCACAGGGCGAGTTTACAACAGCGGCAGCAAACGATCACACACACGCACAAACACACACACACACACACACACGCACACACACACACACACACACACACACACATCCCCTGTCGTCTGTGGAGATGTTCTCATGCAGGGAGGTTGTCATATTGTTCCTGGGGCGCGGGTTCCACCCTCCAGCGGTCCTCCGGCGCACCCCTGCAGAACATCCCTGTTATGATTATCATATGAATGAGTGTGGAACCTCCTCAGACCCGGAGACCCAATAGAAAACCACTGCAGGCACGGGGAGGACATGCAGACTCAACCTGGGATCTGCTCCCTGTGGCGCAAACCTCACGAGATACGAGGGATTGCGGGGTGAGTGCGCACTCACTCATAGAACATCGTAGGTTCGGTTCCCGGCGCAGTAAACACGGGTCCTGTGAGGAGTCCGCATGTCCTCCCCATGCCTGCCGGACGAGTTTCCGCAGACGCTCGTTTGAAGGCACCCCGCACGCTCGTCATCGGCGCCGTCACGCTCCCCGGTTCCCCCGTCGCACGGCGAACAGGAACGCCGCCGGTCTCGGCGGAGACGCACGCCCCAGATGGAACCCATCCCTCGGCTCGGGCGGCGGAAAACAAATATGGTGGTAATTAGGTGGATTCATGAGGCGGCTCCCCCGCTTTGATCGCGCGGCGTCGTTAAATCAGCGCCGGGAAACAACGGCGAGTTCGTTCTGCGCCTTAAATGAAGAAATCAAGCATCAAAATGTTCCGTTTAACGACGTCTGCTCCACGCCAAGCCAGTAATTAACGTTCGGTGGGAACACCGCATTCCTCGCCACGTCTGTCTGGGATTTCGGGGGGGGGTCAGGGGGGTTCCTTACGCTGCAGAACGTTCAGATGTTCCGTTCACGATCCGTCCGTCATCTTCCAACTGATCCTGTACTGGGGTCATGGTGGTGGTGGTGGTGGGGGGGGGGGCTGGGGGGTCCTTAGGCCGTCCAGAGGAGAACGTTTCAGGTGCCAATCCACACTCACTCACACGGATACACATAGACTATAGTATATGGGCAATTTGGATAGGGGCAACCATTTCACGTTGGTTCCATGTGTTTTGGACTGCGGGAGGCGAAAACATGCAATACGTGGTGGTGGGTAGTGGGTGGTGTGGATGTGGTGATGGGTGGTGTAGTGTATGGGGTGGTGGGGAATGGGTGGTGGGAGGGGTGTGACTGGTATGATGGGTGATGGTGGTGATGGGTGGTGTGTGGTGGTGTGGTGGGTGAATGGGTGGTGGGTGTGCATGGTGATGGGTTGTGGGGTGATGGGTGGGGTGTGGATGGGTGGTGTGTGAGCATGGAGTGGTGGGTGAATGGGTCGCCATGGGTGTTGGTGGGTTGGTGGAGGTGATGGGTGATGGGTGGGGGGGGCTGCCGCAACCTCGGCTTGGTGATGGGTGATGGGTGGGGGTCTGCTCGGCGGTGTGCTTTTCCGGGATGGGTGTTGGTTGGACGGTGGTGGTGGGTGGCCGGGTTGATGGGTGGTGGGTCCGTGGTGGTGGGGTGGGAGTGTGCATTGGGTGGGGGTGATGGGTGGTGTGAGTGAATGGTGGCGTGGGTGATGGGTGCATGGGTGGTGCGTTGAATGGGTGGTGGCTGTTTTTTTTGTGATGGGGTGGTGGGTGCATGGGTGCCCCATTGGGTGATGGGCGTTTTGCCTCCCTTGGTGTGGTGCATTGGGGCTGGGTGGTGAGTGGTGTGGATGGGTGATGGGGTGGTGGTGGTTTGTGATGGTGTTGGTGGTGGGTGGTGGGGGTGATGGTGTGGTGTGTGATGGGTGATTGGTGGGGTGGTTGGTTGGTGGAAAGGGGTGGTGAGGTGAATAGGGTGGTGGTTGATGGGTGATGGGTGGGGGTGGTTTGGTGGTGGTGATTGGCGTGGTTGGGTGAGTGGGTGGTGGGTGCTTGGGTTGGTGGGTTGGATGGGTTGATGGTGGTGGGTGGTTGGGGGTTTGCATGGGTGGGGTGTGATGGGTGTGTGTGTGATGGGTGGTGGGTGGCGGGGGTTGATGGGTTGGGTTGATGGGTTGGTGTGTGGATGGGTGGTGGTGTGATGTGGATGATGTTGCTGGTGTGTGATGGGTGGTGGGTGAGTGGGTGGTGGTGGTGGTGGGGGGTGATGGGTGGTTGTGGTGATGGTGTGGTGGGTGATGTGTGTTGGTGTGGTTGGGGGGTGATTTGGTGATGGTGTGCGTGGGTGGCTGGGTGATGGGTGGGTGTGGTGGTGTGGTGAGTGGGTGATGGGTGATTGGGTGGGTGGGTGGATTGGGTGAGTCGGTTGGAGGGTGGGTGATGGGTGGTGGGTGTGTGGTTGCTGGGATGGTGGGTCAATGTGGTGATGTTGGTGGTGTGTGTAGGGTTGGTGGGGTTGGTGGAATGGTGGGTTGATGGGGGTGGTTGTGGATGGTGATGGGTGATGGGTGGTGTGAGTGTTGGATGGGTGTGGTTTGATGGGTTTGTTTGGGTGATGGGTGATGGTTTGGTGGGTTCATGGGGTGAGTGGGTTGGTGGGTTGTTGTTGGTGGATGGTGGGTGATGGTGTTGGTGGGTGATGGGTGGTGTGGTGATGGTAGTTTGGATGGGTGATGGGTGAGTGGGTGGTTGGAGTGGTGGGTTGATGGGTGGTGGGTGGTGGGTAATGGGTGGTGGGTGGGGGGTGATGGTGTGGTGGGTGGATGGCAGTTGGTGGGTGATGGGTGAGGGGGGTGTATGGGTGGGGGGTGGTGGGTGGGTGTGGTGATTGTGACGGCGTGCGTTTTGGGTTGTCCCTTGTGTCGTTGCGGTAGGAGTTCCCCCGTCTCTCAATGGTCACTCGAGACTGCAGGCCCGCGGGAGATCGTCTCGCTGTTCTGGTCATCTCCGCGGTGAGGGGGGTGGGTGGGTTGTTTGAGAAAACGTAGCGCGCGATGTAGAGAAGCGCACACTGCGGGGGGGCGGGGGAGACGATAGGAGGGGGGCAAGTAGTTGTGTTTTTCGCCGGGAGGCGCAGCATTGTGTGCACACAACCAGGAGTGTGTCGGTGATTAGATCCGGGTTTCTGGCAGAAGCAGCGGGAGACGATTACGCTGCACAAATGACACAACATCCCATGCGTCGTCTCTATGTTTACACACACACACACAACACACACACAACATATAACACACCACCAGATATACATATACACACACACACACACACCACACGTGGGATGGAAGGAAGGGCATATAGCGGACATAGACATCAAACATATCCCATACACACACCACATCATGCACACACACACACACATATCGAAAGACACAACAAGCGACAGAGACCACTACAGACACAATCACACCAGCGATACACACAGAGCAGACACACAGACACACAGACAGACACACACACACAGAGACATACACACCATATAGCACCACACACACAGATACAGACTAGACACACGACACACACACATAGACACACAGGACAGTGGGACACCACAGTACACACACACATAGACAGACACACCTATAGACACAACACACACACAGATAGAGTATACAGACACACACCATAGACAGACAACACACAGAGACAAACACGACACTAGACATAACACAAAGCACACGCTGATGACAAATAGCACACATGAGGACACACACCACACACCGAGATACAGTTACAGACACAGAGACACACACACCACACACAGAGAGACACACACACACAACACATATAGGTGAGCAGTAGACATACAGCACCAACACACAATATAGTACAGACAACACACAAACAGACCCAGACACACATGATACATACACACACACATGCACACCCACACACACCACACACACATATAGCATACACACACAATATACATACAGTACACACTATAACCCACAACACATATACACACATACATACACACACATATACATAACATACACACATACACACACAGTATCTGGACACACATACATCAGACCACACACATATACATACATACACACATACACACACACACATATACACACACACACACATATACATACACACACTCACACATATATACACACACACACACATATATACACACATACACACACTTATACATACACACACACAAATATATACACAAACACATATACACACACACATACACACATACATATACATACACATATACATACACATCTACACATACACACACATACACACACACATACACACACACACATATATATATATATATACCACATATATATACACAAACACATATATACACACATATACATACACACACACACATATAATATATATATATATATATATATATACACACACACACGCACACACATGCACACACGCATATACACATACAAAAAAACACACACACACACACATATATATGCACACATACACACACACTCACACACAAAGAAACACACACACACACATACAAAGAAACACACACACACACACACACACATATATACACACACACACACACACATAAACACACATACATACACACACTCAAACACACACAAAGTTTGCATGTTCTCCTCATGTCAATGTGGGTTTTCTTCAGGTTCCTCCCACAGTCCAAGAACATGGATTTAAGGTGAATTCGCTGCTCTAAATTGCCCCTGTATATATAGTGTGTGTCCCAGTGATAGATTGCCCCCCTCCTGGGTATTTTCACCCAGCGCCTCAAACGTTCCCCCCAGGATGGGCATGGGGAACCCCCCCCCACGACTCCAGCATAGGCTTAAGCAGAACGATGCCCGGTCACCTTTACCGTCTCTGTTATGACATCACAACCTCACGCCGCCGCCGTTAACGCCATCATTCAGAGGAGATGTTTGTGTTTGGAACGCTGTGGAACGTTAGCGTAATAAACGTTCCGTCTTCTGGTATTAGCCGTCCCCATTGATCTGTCTCCGCGCCGCTTGCCGGGCTCTCCGGCTGTCCTCGCCTGCGGCGGCGGGGCCGTATTGAGATGCCGCTGGCGTTTAATCCACGCTCTCGCGGTTCCAATGACACGGTTACCTCTGAAGGTGAGAAAGATTATCCGCACAATGCGAGGTTCTAAAGACCTGATTATAAATTCAGCAGCGCAGAGAGGACGGAACCAGCACTCTAAAGACGCACCCCCGCTCCCGATGAGGACGGATTAGACCATTATTTCATTATTCCACGTTCCACTGACTTCATGTTCACGCCAACGTTCCGCTTAGAAACGACGATCCGAGTCTGAATCCGTCTGATGGTTCCGTAATCAGACCACTTCTTTCATCTGTTGACGAAACTACACATGGAACGGAACGGAGCCGGCGCCATAAACAGAACTTCACGTTCTGACACACTATATAGGGGCAAATTCATTCATTCATTATTTTCCACTTTATCCTATATTAGGGTTGCGGGGGGGGGGGGGGCAATATGGGGCAATTTGGAGAATTCAATTGCCCTTTATCCATGTTTTTGGACTGTGGGAGGAAACCGGAGAACCCGGAGGAAACCCACGCGGACATGGAACATGGAAACTCCACCCAGATGGGGATTCGAAGTGGGAATCCCCAGCGCTGAGAGGCGAACGTGCTGACCACTAAGCCACCGTGCCGCCCTAGGGGCAAATTAGAGCAGCCAATTCACCTTGAATCTATGTGTTTGGGTTCTGTGTTGAATCATCCATGTCTTGAATCCATGTAAAAAGACATGGAAAAGACACGGGGAGAACATGCATTGAAACCGGAAAAGACACGGGGAGAACATGCCAACTCCACCCAGATTTGGGATCCATTATTTCACCATTATTTCATTATTCCACGTTCCACTGACTTCATGTGGGTGGAATTGGCATGTTCTCCCCCCCACACATCATGGGTTTTCTCCTGGTTCTCCGGTTTCCTCCCATAGTCCAAAAAACAAGGATTCAAGGTGAATTTAATGCTCTAAATTGCCCCTATCTAAATTGCCTCTGGACAGCACGCCTATAGTGGTTATCATGTTCTCCTCTCAGCGTTGGGAATCCAGGTTCGAATTCCAATCTGGGTGGAATTTGCATGTTCTCCCCCCCACACATCTGCATGGATTTTCTCCTGGTTCTCTGGTTTCCTCCCACAGTCCAAAAAACACGGTTTCAAGGTGAATCGAATGCTCTAAATTGCCCCTATCTAAACTGCCTCTTGACAGAACAGTATAGTGTTGAGTGTTGAGCATGTTCTCCTCTCAGCGTTGGGAATCCAGGTTCGAATTCCAATCTGGGTGGAATTGGCATATTCTCCCCCCCCCCCACATCTGCATGGGCTTTCTCCTGGTTCTCCGGTTTCCTCCCACAGTCCAAAAAACACAGATTCAAGGTGAATCAAATGCTCTAAATTGCCCCTATCTAAACTGCCTCTTGACAAAACAGTATAGTGTTGAGCATGTTCTCCTCTCAGCATTGGGTATCCAGGTTCGAATTCCAATCTGGGTGGAATTTACATGTTCTCCCCCCCCCCCACATCTGCATGGGTTTTCATCTGGTTCTCCGGTTTCCTCCCACAGTCCAAAAAAACGCATTCAAGGTGAATTGAATGCTCCAAATTGCCCTCTATAGTGCGCGTCTGTGTGAGTGTGTCCCCAGCGCTGGACTGACGCCCCGTCCTGGGCGTCCAGACTCTGTGGTGGCGCCGGAACCCCGTCCTCCAGCTCTGCGCGTGCTGTTTGTTCATTCGTTCGTTATTTTTATCGGCGCAGCTGTCGACTCGTTTAGTTCTGATTAATTAGAGCATGAAAGCTGTTCGAGGTTCCGTGTATTTATGGGTTCGATCTGCCAAATATAGTCGGGGGATCAAAATCTAATGAAGAACGCGGAGAAACAATTCGACACGCGCAGCTGTAATTAAAACCGCATTACCAGCCGTGGCCTTATTTTACACAGGGTGGCGTGACGAGGAGGCGCCGGGCGGCCGGGATAGGTTCAGAAATCCGAGATCTGAGCCTACGGCGGATTGATCCGCGATGAGGTCATAATCTGTTTCCACTTTTACTAATCGTCGTTTTTATTTTTTTATTTATTTTAATCATAAATTGTCAAATATATAAAATATAAAATGAAGGAGCATCTGAGGAGCTCAAGAGCTCCCCCTGGTGTCAGCATGAACAGCGCAGCTGCTTAAGACCATATCAGTAAGCACCCTTTTTTTTTAGTCTCTTCTTTCTTAGATTAATTTCCAGTAGGGGGCGCAGGCTCCGAGGTAAGCATGTTGCACTTGCGCAGTAGTGAGAACAGCGCCACCTGCTGTTTGTGCGTTTAATAAAAAATTGTATATAATATAATAAAACCAGGCGGCACGGTGGCTTAGAGGTTTGGCACGTTCGCCTCTCAGCGCTAGGGATTCCCGGTTCGAATCCCCATCTGGGTGGAGTTTGCATGTTCTCCCCGTGTCCGCGTGGGTTTCCTCCGGGATCTCCGGTTTCCTCCCACAGTCCAAAAACATGGATCAAGTTAATTGAGTTCTCCAAATTGCCCCATATAGAGTGTGTATGTGTGCGTGAGTGTGTGCCCAGAGGATGGATTGGCGCCCTGTCTTGGGTGTATCTGCCCAGCGCCCGAAACGTTCTCCCCTGAATGGGCATGGGGAACCCCCCCCACCCCCCCGCGACCCTAATAGAGGATAAAGCGGAAGATAATGAATGAATGAATAATAAAACCAATGGAAACGTCTCAGGCCACGTGAACGTCGTACCTCAGTGGTTTCGTTTGAGGTTCCGTCTCCCGGTTGGTACCCTGTCCTCGTACCCCGTACCCCGGACTGCGGCGCAGGCTGGACAGACAGATTGTGGTTCTATCTCTCATCCCGTTACTCTAATTTCCCGTTCTTTTGATTAGGGGGGGGGGGGTTCTTTTGCAGGTTGTGTAATCGGGTTCCGCGCGGTCCTCCGTCTAGCTGATGAGGGCCTGATTTCCGGCTGCGCTGACAGAACCACTCCAGAACGCGGCAGGACGTGTTAATGAAGCGGCCGCACCGAAGGCTGCGACGAGTCGCTTTCAATTAAGTCTTCTTCAGAACCGCTGTTTCAGAACCGGCTCTAATTAACCGGGGGACGGCGCTCGCGGGGGGGGGGGGGGGGGGGGGGGGGGGGGGGGGGGGGGGCGAGGCTCCCGCGCCGAATTAAGATTTGAAATATAAGAGCCTGAGAGCGCGAGGATCACTGCGCTCGACCGAACCCGGACACGGTTCTCAAAACGAGAGAAACGCAGCCTTCCTAAATATATCACCGACTCACTGCGCTGATTAATCACCACGCCGTGACCAATCAGAGCGCATTATAACCATCTCATTATCATATGTCAATCACACAGGGAGTGATGTCAGTAACGCAAACCAGGGTCTGGGTCGTACTAAGTGGATGGTACTGAGTGGAATGTACCAGGTGGATTGGCGTACTAGGTACTAGGTGGCGATCAGGCGTACTAGGTGGATTGTACTAAGTAAGTCGTACTAGGTTGGTCATTCTAGGTGGATCGTACTATGTGGCTCATTCTTGGTGGGTTGTACTAGGTGGATTGTACTAGGTGAGTCACACTAGATCAGTTGTACTAGGTGGATTATTACATAGATCGTACTAGGTGGATCGTACTATGTGATTCGTTCTTGGTGGGTTGTACTATGTGGATCATACTCGGTGGGCGGTACTAAGTGGATTGTACTAGGTGAGCCACACTAGATGAGGTGTACTAGGGTCATACTAGGTGGATCATACTATGTGAATCATTCTTGGTGGGTGGTACTAAGTGGATTGTACTAGGTGAGTCACACTAGATGAGGCGTACTAGGTGGGTTATTACATAGATCGTACTAGGTGGATTGTACTAGGTTGGTCGTACCAGATAGATCATACTAGGTGAGTCCCTCTAGATGACATGTACTAGGGTCATACTAGGTGGATCGTACTATGTGATTCGTTCTTGGTGGGTTGTACTACATGGGTCATACTAGGTGGATTGTACTTGGTGGGTCATACTAAGTGGATTGCACTAGGGGAGTCACACTAGATGAGGTGTACTAGGTGGATTGTACTAAGTAAATCGTACTAGGTGGATCATACTAGGTGAGTCACTCTAGATGTGTACTAGGGTCATACTAGGTGGATCGTACTTAGTGGGTCGTACTAAGTGGATTGCACTAGGGGAATCACACTAGATGAGGCGTACTAGGTGGATTGTACTAAGTAAGTTATACTGGGTGGATCATACTTGGTGGGTCGTACTAATTGGATTGCACTAGGGGAGTCACACTAGATGAGGCGTACTAGGGTCATACTAGGTGGATCGTACTATGTGATTCGTTCTTGGTGGGTTGTACTAGGTAGGTCATACTAGGTGGATTGTACTAGGTGAGTCACACTAGATGAGGCGTACTAGGTGGATTGTACTAAGTCAGTCGTACTGGTTGGATCATACTAGGTGAGTCACTCTAGATGAGGTGTACTAGGGTCATACTAGGTGGATTGTACTATGTGAATCGTTCTTGGTGGGTTGTACTATGTGGATTATACTTGGTGGGTCGTACTAAGTGGATTGTACTAGGTGAGTCACACTAGATGAGGCGTACTAGGTGGATCATAGTACGTAGATCATACTAGGTGGATTGTACTAAGTAGGTTGTACTAGGTGGATCATACTATGTGAATCGTTCTTGGTGGGTCGTACTACATCGATCGTACTGGGTGGATTGTACTAAGTTAGTCATACTAGGTTGGTCGTACTAGGTGGGTCATACTCTGTAGGTCACACTAGATGGTGTGTACTACGTGGGTCGTACTAGGCATGTCATGTGTACCAATGTGTGGTGGTGTACCCTGGTGTACCCGGTTCCGAAGCCTCAGAACCTGATGGTGCTGCTGCAGCTGCTGCTCTGATGTCGGCACAACTGGAGCCTCATCAGACTCAGCAGTGCTGATAACGGTGCGCCGCCCACGGGACAGCGGGCTTGTGCTCCCAGCCCTGGCGCGGTGTGGCGTGGGGTCGGGTGGGGTGGGGTGGTTCCGGCGTGGGGTGGATCATGTATGAATAGACCCGAGTGGGTTCCTTGTTAACTCACTGGATTGTTTACGTTGGTAAGGTGCCGCAGCTCAGCCATCGGATTCTCCACGGTTGCCAGGTTTAACAGGTTGCCTCCCGCAGCCGCGGCAGGACAAACAGAGGACGCCTCCGCCCGTCTCTGATTAGCAGAGACGATTCCACGCGGGATTATCTGGTTGAGGAGCTAATGGCCTGATCATGCAGAATTATGTGCATCGGAACACCGACACAGCGGATCTTCTCTGGTTCTTTGTCCTTCTGCCAAACCTGCTCATCTGATTCCTGTTTTTGGAAACGAGTCCAATTACTCACAGGCTTCTCCCTCCAGCCGAAGCACCCAGGCTTTTCTGTGCGTTTGGGTCGCTGCCTGAGCTGCTGTCTGTCTGTCTGTCTGTCTGTCTCTCTGTCTGTCTGTCTGTCTGTCTGTCTGTCTGTCTGTCTCTCTGTCTGTCTGTCTGTCTGTCTGTCACGCCGTCTAATTGTCTCTGAGTTTAATCCACAAACATCGAGTTTACAGAGCCGCGACAGATTTAAAGAACCGAAGCTCTGAAGGTTCATTAACTGAAGTGATTGTGTGTGTGTGTGTGTGTGTGTGTGTGTGTAAAAATGTTAGTTTGTTTGTAAATAGGCATGTATATGTGTGTGTGTATATATATACACACTTACAATTAGGTGTGTATGTGTATATGTATATACAGTTGGGGTGTGAATGTATGTGTGTATTCATTCATTCATTCATTCATTATCTTCCGCTTTATCCTCTATTGGGGTCGGGGGGGGGGGGGGGGGGGGGGGGGGGGGGGGGGGGGGTTCCCATGCCCATCCAGGGGAGAACGTCTCGGGCGCTGGGCAGACACACCCAGGACAGGGCGCCAATCTATCGCTGGGCACACACTCACTCACACAGACACACTCTATATGGGGCAATTTGGAGAACTCAATTGACTTGATCCATGTTTTTGGACTGTGGGAGGAAACCGGAGAACCCGGAGGAAACCCACGCGGACACGGGGAGAACATGGAAACTCCACCCAGATGGGGATTCGAACCGGGAATCCCTAGTGCTGAGAGGCGAACGTGCTAAACCACTAAGCCACTTTGCCGCTGCTATATGTGTGTATATATTCATTAATTAATTTATTTTTTATTTATTTATTTAAAATATATATATATATTTTTTTAATACAAAATTCACACACACACACACACACACACACACACACACACACACACATATATATATATATATGTGTGTGTGTGTGTGTGTGTGTGTTCTCTGTCTGTGGCTCCATCCTCTTACAGAGCTGTAATACGAGGCTTTTCCTCCTCAGTATGTTGTTTTGTACTCTGTACTGTATTGGAGCTGAGTGGACACAAACACAGACACAGAGTGGAACTGGATATATGTGTGTGTGTGTGTGTGTGTTGTGTGTGTGTGTGTGTTACGGGACCACAGTGATCACAGGGACACGGTTTATTTGCTGTGTCAATACCTCACTGAGCCTCACGGCTCGTCTGACTTCATATTAAGCAGCGTTTTCTGCCCCGGTGTTAAACTGGTGGGTCAGTGTTGGTGTTGGTGTTGGTGGGTTCCATGTTTTGAGAACCCGGAGGTGTGAACAGCTGACGTGCAGTAATGAGAACCGATCGTCCCAAATGTTCATCGTTTTATTCAGCAGTTCTGGACTCGCTGCTGAAAATCCCACAGTTCACACTCTGCTGTGTGTCAGGAACCGATGACAGTGCCGTTAGAACGTTTCTGATCATGCATGAGGCTGTTCTACACCACATCCACTCAGTCTGGAGCGACTCTGCAAGAAGTGTTCCGTCAAGAACCATCGTATTGTGACAGTGTGGCTTCTATTGTTTGTACATTTAATTAAAACAAAAGAAGAAAAGTTTATTAGAGTTTCCATGTTCTCCCCGTGTCCGCGTGGGTTTCCTCCGGGTTCTCCGGTTTCCTCCCACAGTCCAAAAACATGGATCAAGTCAATTGAATTCTCCAAAATTGCCCCATATAGAGTGTGTGTGTGTGTGTGTGTGTGTGAGTGAGTGTCTGCCTGGCGATAGATTGCCCCCCTGTCCAGGGTGTATCTGCCCAGTGCCCAAAACGATGGATGGATTAGATTAATTATTTATTAATTAAATTATATTATATTATGATAATCCACGTAGGATAATATCGTGTGTGTGTGTGTGTGTGTGTGTGTGTGTGTGTATGTGTGTGTGCGTGCGTGCGCGCGCGCGAGCGATTCTGGCTTCCGTTTCGAATCCTGTCCTTGCATTCATTCCCTGTAGATGGCGCCATACACTATACAGAATAGCCTAACGCGAGGCCCAGTTTCAAATAGCGCTTCCTTCTCAACCAAGGGCCCTTGATGACGTCGGCACCGAGCCACGTCCCTCCCTACGCAGGGCCCTCGTTCAGGGAGCAGGGTGGCGCATGGCACCCGGCCTCGGCTGCAGGCTCCGGGCGCTCGACGCCGCGCCGCTGCTGTTCCACGGCGGCTTGTTTGCTTAGTAACCGAGCGGAAGTGGAGCGGCCGGCGGGGAGAGTTCCACAGTGAGTACCGCCGATCCCCCCCCATACCCCCAAACCCCCAAACCCACCCCCCCGGTTACCGAACAGAAAAACACCGACGAACAACATCATCCACTCCCCGCGTTAGCACTCAGGCTAACTGACTGTGAGAGAGTGTGTGTGAGAGGTGTGTGTGTGAGTGAGAGAGAGAGAGAGAGAGAGAGTGTGTGTGTGTGAGAGAGAGAGAAAGTGTGTGTGAGAGAGAGAGAGAGTGAGTGTGTGAGTGAGAGGTGTGTGTGAGAGAGAGAGAGAGTGTGTGTGTGTGAGAGAGAGAAAGTGTGTGTGTGAGAGAGAGTGTGTCAGAGAGTGTGTGTGTGTGTGTGAGAGAAAGTGTGTGTGAGAGAGAGTGTGTCAGAGAGTGTGTGTGTGTGTGTGAGAGAGAGAGTGTGAGAGAGTGAGTGAGTGAGAGAGTGTGTGTGTGTGAGAGAGTGAGTGTGTGTGAATGTGAGTGTGTGTGAGAGAGAGAGAGTGTGTGTGTTTGTGAGTGTGTGTGTTTGCAAGTGTGTGTGAGTGAGAGTGTGTGTGTTTGTGAGTGTGTGTGTGTGTGAGAGTGTCAGAGAGTGTGTGTTTGTGTGAGTGTGTGTGTGTTTGCAAGTGTGTGTGTGAATGTGTGTGTGAGTGAGTGTTTGTGAGTGTGTGTGAATGTGTGTGTGAGTGAAAGAGTGAGTGTGTGAGAGTGTGTGTGTTTGTGAGTGTGTGTGTGTGTGTGTGTGAGAGAGTGTGTCAGAGAGTGTGTGTGTGTTTGTGAGTGTGTGTGTGTGTGTGTGTGTGTCAGAGAGTGTGTGTGTGTGTGTGTGTTTGTGAGTGTGTGTGTGTGTGTGTGTCAGAGAGTGTGTGTGTGTGTGTGTGTGTGTTTGTGAGTGTGTGTGTGTCAGAGAGTGTGTGTGAGTGTGTGTGTTTGCAAGTGTATGTGAATGTGTGTGTGAGTGAGAGAGTGAGTGTTTGTGTGTGTGTATGTGTGTGTGAGTGAGTGTGTGTGTGTCAGTGTGTGTGTGTGTGTGTGTGTGTGTGTGTGTGTGTGTGCAGGAAAGTGTTGAAGGCAATAAAAGACAGGCAGCACCGCTAAGGAAACATTATTATTAAGGTGGTGGATGATTCTCCACCCTGCAGTGACCCTGAAAATCACTGAAATAGCACCTCCACCTCTCAGCGCTGGGGTTCGAATCCCCATCTGTCCAAAAGCATAGATTCAAGGTGAATCGGCGGCTCTAGATTGCCCCATTACTCCAAAATCACTGAAATAGCACCTCCACCTCTCAGCGCTGGGGTTCGAATCCCCATCTGGGAGGAGTTTGCATGTTCTCTTCATGTTGATGTGGGTTTCTTTGGGTTCTCCGGTTTCCTCCCACGGTCCGAAGACATGGATTCAAGGTGAATCGGCGGCTCTAGATTGCCCCATTACTCCAAAATCACTGAAATAGCACCTCCACCTCTAAGCGCTGAGGTTCGAATCCCCATCTGTCCAAAAGCAAGGATTCAAGGTGAATCGGCGGCTCTAGATTGCCCCATTACTCCAAAATCACTAAAATAGCACCTCCACCTCTCAGCGCTGAGGTTCGAATCCCCATCTGTCCAAAAGCATAGATTCAAGGTGAATCGGCGGCTCTAGATTGCCCCATTACTCCAAAATCACTAAAATAGCACCTCCACCTCTCAGCGCTGGGGTTCGAATCCCCATCTGTCCAAAAGCATAGATTCAAGGTGAATCGGCGGCTCTAGATTGCCCCATTACTCCAAAATCACTGAAATAGCACCTCCACCTCTCAGCGCTGAGGTTCGAATCCCCATCTGTCCAAAAGCATAGATTCAAGGTGAATCGGCTGCTCTAGATTGCCCCATTACTCCAAAATCTCTGAAATAGCACCTCCACCTCTCAGCGCTGGGGTTCGAATCCCCATCTGTCCAAAAGCATAGATTCAAGGTGAATCGGCTGCTCTAGATTGCAAAATCACTAGCACCTCCACCTCTGCGCTGGGGTTCGATTATCTCCAAAAGCATAGATTCAGGTGAAATTGCCCCATTACTCCAAAATCACTGAAATAGCACCTCCACCTCTCAGCGCTGAGGTTCGAATCCCCATCTGTCCAAAAGCATAGATTCAAGGTGAATCGGCTGCTCTAGATTGCCCCATTACTCCAAAATCACTGAAATAGCACCTCCACCTCTCAATCCGCTGAGGGTTCGAATCCCATCCCCATCGTCCAAAGCATAGATTCAAGGTGAATCGGCTGCTCTAGATTGCCCCATTACTCCAAAATCACTGAAATAGCACCTCCACCTCTCAGCGCTGAGGTTTGAATCCCCTATATGGTGTGTGTTAGTAAGTGTGTGTCCCATCCTCGTCTCTCTCTCTCTCTCTCTCTCTCTCACACACACACACACACACACACACACACACACACACCTGCCTCTGGTTTCGGAGTCATTAGTGGAACTCTCT
This sequence comes from Corydoras sp. C115, assembly GCA_019802505.1. Classification (NCBI taxonomy): domain Eukaryota; kingdom Metazoa; phylum Chordata; class Actinopteri; order Siluriformes; family Callichthyidae; genus Corydoras; species Corydoras sp. C115. The sequence continues at coordinate 173,188 of JAFMOC010000257.1, forward strand.
TTATTAGCCGGGGTCTCGCACCCGAACGCTGATTCGGATCAAAGCGGCGACCGAACGAGCGATTTCTTTTTCTTTTTAATAAATAAATGATGAGTCAGCTCGCGCAGAGAAAGCCGACGGTGCGTCAGACTTCGCGTTTCTACGCTTCTAATTGCATTTCTGTTATTGGTCGACTTCAAAGCCTGATTTTTAAAAAATTTATTTATTTATTTATTTGAACCCCATGAATGATGGACGTCTGTCCTCCACCACGTCGTCGTCGCCGTCCGTCCGTCGTAAAGGCCGCTCGTTAACGATTCCGTGATGCTCGGCCGCCTTTAAAAGCTCATCTCGGGTTCCGCTGCCTTTAAATATTAATCGGCGCAGCATCACCGCGTGTCGGCCGTGCGCCGGCGGCGGTCTGTCACATGTCCCGACGGACTGACGGACGGACGGACTGACCCTGCGTGTCGCCACGGCGACGCTGCCCCACTCGCAGCAGATTGGCCGTTTGTATTGAATTATTATTTTATTAATTACAGTGGGGGTGCGTGCCCTCTGGAGCGCGGCGCGGGGTGTAAACCGCCGGCTCCGCGTGATGGTGCAGGTGCCCCGTGGGGTGTAAACGTGACCCGTGACCCGCCGGGCGGTTAACCCCCGGCTCCGCGTGGTGGTGCAGCTGCCCCGCGGGGTGTAAACGTGACCCGTGACCCGCCGGGCGGTTAACCCCCGGCTCCGCGTGGTGGTGCAGCTGCCCCGCGGGGTGGAAATGTGACCGGGCGTGGTGGTGCAAGCCCACCGGCGGTGTTAACCCCCGGCTCCTCCGTGGTGGTGCAGCTGCCCCGCGGGGTGGAAATGTGACCCGTGCCCACCGGGCGGTTAACCCCCGGCTCCGCGTGGTGGTGCAGACTGCAGCTGTACCCGTGACCCGCCGGGCGGTAACCCCCGTCCGCGGGTGGTGCAGCTGCCCCGCGGGGTGGAAATGTGACCCGTGACCCGCCGGGCGGTTAACCGCCGGCTCCGCGTGACGGTGCAGGTGCCCCGTGGGGTGTAAACGTGACCCGTGACCCGCCGGGCGGTTAACCCCCGGCTCCGCGTGGTGGTGCAGCTGCCCCGCGGGGTGTAAACGTGACCCGTGACCCGCCGGGCAGTTAACCCCCGGCTCCGCGTGGTGGTGCAGCTGCCTCTACGTATTTAAATCTCTTTAATCAGGATAAATTTATTTAAAATTAAATAGTTATTTCCTTTGATCTCGCGTGCCGTCGTGGCTCCGGGGCCTGTCCCGTCATGTCCTCGTGCCACGTCCCCACTGTCTCCGTTTGGATGTCTGCGTTAAAAGAGCACCGTTTTCCGTCCGAGGCTTCTGATCGAACTGAACGGGACGGACGTGTGGGCGTGGTAGCTCAGTGGTCAGTGGTCAGGGCATTGGGCTGTCAATCTGAAGGTTGTGGGTTCAAATCCCAGGTCCACTGAAGTTACCAATGTGGGTCCTTGAGCGAGACCCTTAACCCTCATTACTCCAGGGGGCGCTGTGATGAACCCTGTGCTCACCTTGTAAGTCACTTTGGATTAAAGTGTCAGCAAAATGACCAAAATATAAATATATATAAATATATATATATGTGTGTGTGTGTACTTGACTCTGTGTATGTGTGTGTGCGTGCATGTGTGTGTGTATATTTGACTGTAGTGTGTGTGCACGTGTGTGTGTGTATTTGACTGTGTGTGTGTATATATGTGTGTGTGTGTGTTTGTGTGTGTATTTGACTGTGTGTGTGTGTGTGTATTTGACTGTGTGTGTGTGTGTGTGTGTATTTGTGTGTGTGTATTTGACTCTGTGTGTGTATTTGACTGTGTGTATTTGACTCTGTGTGTGTGTGTATTAGACTCTGTGTGTATGTGTATTTGACTCTGTGTGTGTGTGTGTGTATTTGACTCTGTGTATGTGTGTGTGTGTGTATTTGACTCTGTGTGTGTGTTTGTGTATTTGACTGTGTGTGTGTTTGTGTATTTGACTGTGTGTGTGTATTTGACTCTGTGTGTGTGTGTGTGTGTGTATTTGACTCTGTGTGTGTGTGTGTGTATTTGACTCTGTGTGTGTGTGTGTGTGTATTTGACTCTGTGTGTGTGTGTGTGTATTTGACTCTGTGTGTGTGTGTATTTAACTCTGTGTGTGTGTGTGTGTGTATTTGACTGTGTGTGTGTGTCTGTGTGTGTATATTTGACTGTGTGTGTGTGTGTGTGTGTATTTGACTCTGTGTGTGTATTTGACTGTGTGTGTGTGTGTGTGTGTGTATTTGACTCTGTGTGTGTGTGTGTGTGTATTTGACTCTGTGTGTGTGTGTCTGTGTGTGTATATTTGACTGTGTGTGTGTGTGTGTGTGTGTATTTGACTCTGTGTGTGTATTTGACTGTGTGTGTGTGTGTGTATTTGACTGTGTGTGTGTGTGTGTATTTGACTCTGTGTGTGTGTGTGTATTTGACTCTGTGTGTGTGTGTGTGTATATTTGACTGTGTGTGTGTCTGTGTATTTGACTGTGTGTGTATTTGACTGTGTGTGTGTGTGTGTGTGTGTATTTGACTGTGTGTGTGTGTGTGTGTATTTTGACTCTCTGTGTGTGTGTGTGTGTGTGTGTGTGTATTTGACTCTGTGTGTGTGTGTGTGTGTGTGTGTATTTGACTCTGTGTGTGTGTGTATTTGTGTGTGGTGTATTGTGACTTCTGTGTGTGTGTGTGTGTGTATTTGATCTGTGTGTGTGTGTGTGTATTTGACTCTGTGTGTGTGTGTGTTTGACTCTGTGTGTGTGTGTGTGGTGTATTTGACTCTGTGTGTGTGTGTGTGTGTGTGTGTGTGTGTGTGTAATTTGACTCTGTGTGTTGTGTGTGTGTGTGTGTGTGTGTGTGTGTGTATTTGACTCTGTGTGTGTGTGTGTATTTGACTTGTGTGTGTGTGTGTGTATTTGACTCTGTGTGTGTGTGTGTGTGTGTGTGTGTGTGTGTGTTTGACTCTGTGTGTGTGTGTGTGTGTGTGTGTGTGTGTGTGTGTGTGTGTGTGTGTGTGTGTGCGCTCAGCCCTTTTAAAAGCTCATTCTTTTTTATTTGCTGTTTGTTTTCTCGTCGGTCGTTGTTTCTTCTCTGGTCCGAAGGCCGCGCCGCGCCGCCCGCCCGTCACAGGACACACCGCTGACCCCCGGGGGCCCGGCGGGGAAATGAGAGAAGATGGAGATGGGAAAAGACGACGGCACCCTCGCCAATCGATACGGCTGCTTTGTAGTCTGCACTTGTTCATCAGAGACGGCGGCGTCTCGCTCTCCTGAAGACGCCACACACACTCCAACCGTGTGTCGTCCCCCCCCACACACACACTCCATCCGTGCCCCCCCCCCCCCACACACACACACCCCCGAGTCTCTGTTCCGATGCGGGTCTTCATCATCAGCGGGGACATTAACCATGCGTCCTAATCAGCGGTGTGGGAGGTCCGTGCCGTGTCCGTCTGCCTCGCAGGAAATAAAGCGTCCTCCGGGCCGCCGGCGTGCGATAACCCTGAACGGTGAGAGCCGCGAGAGCCGCGAGAGCCGCGAGAGCCGCGAGAGCGCCTCCCGTCACCTCCATCCGGCGTTCTTCAGTCTAATTGGCTTCCCGCCGTTCGCCGGCAGAGAGAAGCCTGATTGAGCGATGAGCCGATGGCCCCCCTCACGCTCGCCGCGGCGCCAGGAGGACGAGCTGGACGCTGGACGCTGGACGCAGCCCGGCGTCCTCAACGTCCAACGCGCTCTTCTTCCGTCTTCGTCTTCGAACCCGAAAAACACTCGCCGCGCCAACGACGCGCCTCTTATTACCTCTGCGCCGCGCCGGCTCTGATGACCGATCATCGGGCCTTCAGCGGTAAACGCCGCGCGCTTTGTGATCGGCCACGCTACGCCCGTGATGTCATAACGAGCCGAGCTGCGAGGCAGCGCTTAATTAAAGACTCGTCTCTCGTGGGGTTTGCATGTTCTCCCCGCGTCCACCACGCGTTTCCTCTGGGTTCTCCGGCTTCCTCCCACAGTCCAAAAGTGTAGCTTCAAGGTGAATCGGCTGCTCTAAATTGCCCCATGACTCTCTGTAAACACTGAAATAGCATCTCCATGTGTTCATGTGGGTTTCTTTGGGTTCTCCGGCTTCCTCCCACAGTCCAAAAGCGTAGATTCAAGGTGAATCGGTTGCTCTAGATTGCCCCATTACTCCAAAAACACTGAAATAGCACCTCCACCTCTCAGCGCGGGGGTTCGAATCCCCATCTGGGTGGAGTTTGCATGTTCTCCTCATGTTGATGTGGGTTTCTTTGGGTTCTCCGGCTTCCTCCCACAGTCCAAAAGCGTAGATTCAAGGTGAATCGGCGGCTCTAGATTGCCCCATTACTCCAAAAACACTGAAATAGCACCTCCACCTCTCAGCGCGGGGGTTCGAATCCCCATCTGGGTGGAGTTTGCATGTTCTCCTCATGTTGATGTGGGTTTCTTTGGGTTCTCCGGCTTCCTCCCACAGTCCAAAAGCGTAGATTCAAGGTGAATCGGCTGCTCTAGATTGCCCCATTACTCCAAAATCACTGAAATAGCACCTCCACCACTCAGCGCTGGGGTTCGAATCCCCATCTGGGTGGAGTTTGCATGTTCTCCCCACATTGATGCGGGTGTCCTCCGGGTTCTGGTTTCCTCCCACAGTCCAAAAGCATAGATTCAAGGTGAATCGGCTGCTCTAGATTGCCCCATGACTCTCTGTAAACACTGGAATAGCACCTCCACCTCTCAGCGTTGGGGTTCAAATCCCCATCTGGGAGGGGTTTGCATGTTCTCCTCGTGTTCATGTGGGTTTCTTTGGGTTCTCCGGCTTCCTCCCACAGTCCTAAAGCATAGATTCAAGGTAAATGGGCTGCTCTAGATTGCCCCATTACTCCAAAAACACTGGAATAGCATCGCAAACAATAGTAAACATCGCGACGTCGGATCGGCCACGCTACGCCGGTGATGTCATAACGAGCCGAGCTGCGAGGCAGCGCTTAATTAAAGCCTCGTCTCTTGCTTCCCTCCGGGACTCGGGGGCGGGGGTCGTGAGGGGCCGGGGGGACCGGGGGACTGGTGGGGGGGGGGGGCATCGCTGGTGTCTGAATGCACAGTGGGTCGCAGCAAGGCATGCTGCCCCTTTAGACTGGGCATTTGCATCAGATTCGTCTCCATGGCAACCACAGAGCGGCATCAGACTGTAGCACCGCTGACACCCCCTCTGTTCATCTAGAACGTTCTACCTCGTCATGGGGTGGGGCCGTGGCAAAAGGGCTGTTGGCGTTCTGGGCACAAACACTGTATGGGGCAATTTAGAGCAGCCATTTCACCTTGAATCTATATTTTTTGGATTGTTGGGGGGGGGGGGAACTGGAGAACCCCTAGGAACCCCACACGGACACGGCGAGAACATGGGAACTCCACCCAGATTGGGATTCGAAAGGTGAATGAGCTTCTCTTAATTGCCCCTATATAAATAGGGTCTTTGTGCTCGAGATGCAAAGGGGGGGGGGGGGTTGTTCGTTTCGGGCGCTGGGCAGATACACCCAGGACGGGGGGGCGTTTCAGGCGCTGGGCAGATACACCCAGGACAGGGGGGGGCAATCTATCCTCACTTACACAGACACACACATGCACTCTGTAGGGGCAATTGGAATACGGATGTGGGGAGAACGTGAGAAACTCCGCCCGTATCGGGATTCGAACCCGGATGCCCGGCGCCGACAGGTGGAGGTGCGTGGCGGTTCTTGGTTCTTGGTCCGGTTCCCCGGACGTTCTCATGCCGGTCACATTCTCACGGTCTTTGCCGACACGGCGGGTTCATCTGCACGCGCGCGCGGAACACGGCGGGGGCGCCGCTGAGTGCGATGGGCGCGATTGGCTCGGCACGTTTGGAGAAGGTATTTATATGCAGATGAAGACATTTAGCTGACATTAACCGAATCGCAGCCGCCTCGCGTTCCACTCGCGCATTACCCCCCCCCCCCCCCCGCCCCCCCCGACGTTCCACCGTCACTCGAGAAATAACGCGTCAGGTGCTCGATCCATCAGAACGTTTAAATGATGAGAGAGGTACTGGGTGGTAGCTCAGAGGTTCATGTGTGTGCGAATGCTGGTGATGTCACTCGAGTTGATATGTGAGAAAGCTGGTGATGTCACTCGAGTCGATGTGTGAGAATGCTGGTGATGTCACTGTAGTTGATATGTGTGAGAATGCTGGTGATGTCACTGTAGTTGATATGTGTGAGAATGCTGGTGATGTCACTCGAGTTGATGTGTGAGAATGCTGGTGATGTCACTCGAGTTGATGTGTGTGAGAATGCTGGTGATGTCACTCGAGTTGATGTGTGTGAGAATGCTGGTGATGTCACTCGAGTTGATGTGTGTGAGAATGCTGGTGATGTCACTCGAGTTGATGTGTGTGCGAATGCTGGTGATGTCACTATAGTTGATGTGTGAGAATGCTGGTGATGTCACTGTAGTTGATATGTGTGAGAATGCTGGTGATGTCACTCGAGTTGATGTGTGAGAATGCTGGTGATGTCACCTCGAGTTGATGTGTGAGAATGCTGGTGATGTCACCTCGAGTTGATGTGTGAGAATGCTGGTGATGTCACTCGAGTCGATGTGTGTGCAAATGCTGGTGGTGTTATTGTAGTTGATATGTGTGCGAATGCTGTTGTCACCGCGAGTTGGTGTGTGCGAATGCTGGTGATGTCACTCGAGTCGATGTGTGTGCGAATGCTGGCAATGTCACTGTATTTGATGTGTGAGAATGCTGGTGATGTCA
>JAFMOC010000257.1:187500-195000 GCA_019802505.1 Corydoras sp. C115
CCGCCCGCCGTGTCGCCGCGGAGACGCCGCGCCCTGCAGCCCGGGTGCCGGCGGCCCGGCGATTTGAATGCGCGGGCGGGCACAGCGCCAGCCATGAAGCTAACGACCTTAGATGCCACAATCAGCCTTGATGACGGCGCAGCGCGATGCGGCCCGAGTTGGTATTCACCGCGCCCGCCGCCGCCGGGCATGAATTATTAATGCCTGGCACCGCGCAAAACTCGGGGCCGAACGGGGGGGAACCGTGACGGCCCGTTCCGTCGAGAGGCCCGCCGATCGGACTCCTGATTAGACCCGTTCTTCAGATAATCATTCATCCATCCATTATCTCCTGCTTTATCCTCTGTTAGGGTCGGGGGGGGGGGGGGTGGGGGGGGGGGTTCCTCATTGACCATCCATCTTCCCCTGTATCCTCTATTAGGGGGGGGGAATTTCCTCATGCCCATCCAGGAGAGAACGTTTCGGGCGCTGGGCAGATACACCCAGGACAGGACACCAATCCATCGCTGGACACACACTCACTCACACACACACACTCTATATGGGGCAATTTTGGAGAATTCAATTCACCTTGATCCATGTTTTTGGACTGTGGGAGGATTTATCATTATCTTCCGCTTTATCCTCTATTAGGGTCGTGTGGGGGGGGGGGGGGGGGGGGGGGGGGGGTTCCTCATGCCCATCCAGGGGAGAACGTTTCGGGAGCTGGGCAGATACACCCAGGACAGGACGCCAATCCATCGTTGGACACACACTCACTCACACAGACACACTCTATATGGGGCAATTTGGAGAACTCCGTTGACCTTGATCCATGTTTTTGGACTGTGGGAGGAAACCGGAGAACCCGGAGGAAACCCACGCGGACACGGGGAGAACATGGAAACTCCACCCAGATGGGGATTCGAACCGGGAATCCCCAGCGCTGAGAGGAGAACATGCTAAACCACTAAGCCTCCGTGCCGCCTCGGCTAATCGTTATTTCATTTAATTTGATTGGTTCGTTCAAATCCTCCACGTTTAAAACCACACGCCATTACGCCATTCAACAGGACACGCCCCCTTTCCCCTCCTCCTCCCGTACAGATGGACTTTGTAGTCCTATGATTCCATTCTGTAGTCCGTCCGTTTGTGTCCTACAGGACATCCTGTTGGTTCTCCGTTCACTATTGGACACTATTGGGGGCGTGGCCATCAGAACGGAGAACCAACAGGGGACTAACCACAACAGAGGACACAGATGGACTACAGTCTGGAACTGTAGAACTACAATGTCCATCTGTATGGTAAGTGCAGCAAAAAAGGGGGCGTGGCCTAACGTCAGACTGCTCCTGTACTTGGATGGATTTTGTATGTTCTCCCCGTGTCAGCGTGGGTTTTCCTCTGGATTCTCCGGTTTCCTCCCACAGTCCAAAAACATGGATTCAAGGTGAATTGGCTGCTTTAAATTGCCCCTATATAGTGTGTGGCCAGTGATAGATGGCATCGTGTTCTGGGTGTATCTGCCCAGCGCCCGAAGCATTCTACCCTGGATGGGCATGGGGGAAGCCCCCCCCCCCCTCCATTCACCCCGCCCCACCTTGCCCCGCCCCGCCCCGCCCCGCCCCGCCCCGCCCTGCGACCCTAGAATAGAGTTAAGCTGAAGATGCTGGACGGATGGATGTATTCACCTTTGAGGTCACGGCGCCCCCATCCACGGCTTCTCGTGCGTGATGTCACGCGCACTGACGGCGTAATGCCCTGGTTCCCGGTTCCGTGTTGCCGGTTCCCGGTTCCAGGCGGTAAGTGCTGCAATCAATAGAGACGAGTGTCTCCGCCTCGGTGGATTAACTCCGTTTTTAAAGGCGACCGGGGGACAAATCCTCCATTTGAAGCCTCGTAGCGCCTCAGGACACGACTCCTGAAATGGCTCGTCCTCCTCCTCCACCCCCACCCCCACCCCCACCCCCACCACCCCCACCACCTCCTCCACCCCCACCACCTCCTCCACCCCCACCACCTCCTCCACCCCCACCACTCCCCAAGTGGATTCAAACCGGGCAGACGGGCGGAGGGGGGGCGGAGTCAACATCCCCGGCATCGTCACGTGACGTACTTACATTTAAAAAAAACGGCGTTCCTCATGGCTGCGACCTAAACACCCGCTAGAAATAATATAGACCTACAATCTAGACCGAGATTGGTGGCCATCCACCGCCTTACCCCTCATGGGGATGGGGAGGGGGTTGGGGAGGGGGAGGGGGATGCGGAGGGGATGGGGATGGGGGGATGGGGGGGGATGGGAATGGGGATGGGGGGGATGGGGATGGGGATGGGGGGGATGGGAATGGGGATGGGGATTGGGGAGGGGGGGAATGGGGGGGGGTGGGAATGGGGATGGGGAGGGGGGGGGATGGGAATGGGGATGGGGGGGGATGGAAATGGGAATGGGGATTGGGGAGGGGGGGGGTGGGAATGGGGATGGGAATGGAGATCGGGATGGGGAGGGGGGGGATGGGGTTGGGAAGGGGAGGGGGAGGGTCCCGGATTCCAGTGGAATTGTTGGGCGCGTGTTTTTGTGCGAGTCGGAGGCGAGCGCGCGCCGTTCTCAGCGGGTGGAATAATTGAATATCTGGCGCTCGGACGGAGAACGTCTCCCTTTGTGGAGCGGCGCTGTAATTGCAGGTACAATTTCGGGTTGAAGGCAGAATGAAATAAACTAAAGCTCTGAGTTCTCCTCAGACCTGAATTATTTATAAGCTGCCGGGTGTGTATATGTGTGTGTGTGTGTGTCTGTGTGAGTGTGTGTGTGTGTGTGTGTGAGAGTGTGTGTGAGTGTGTGTGTGTGAGTGTGAGTGTGTGTGTGTGATGTTTAGTATTGTTAAGAATCTAAAAAAAATAAGAGCTGGTTCTATGTTTTCTGCCTTAGGACACATAAACTGTATAGGGGCAATTAATCTCCTTTTATCTCCTTAATCCTTCACTGAGGTCTCGAGGCGGGGGGGGTGGGGGTGGGGGGTGGTATCAAGTGGTATGTTCTCCATGCCGAAAATCGTTTCAGGATGCCGATCCATCACCGGGCACACACTACTCACTCACACGCACGGACACGCACTATTATAGGGGCAATTTGGATTCGCCTTAAATCCACGTTCTTTTGGACTGTGGCTGGAAACCGAAGAAACCCATGCAGACGTGGGGAGAACATGCAAACTCCACCCCCCGATCGAAAACCCACACGGACGCGGGGAGGGGTGGGTGGGGCATTCGATCTCCACCGCACTGCCCCACAAACACTATTTGGGGGCAATTCGATGCAGCCGACTTACCTTGAATCCGTGTTTTTGGACTGCGGGAGGGAACCGGAGAACCTGACATGGGGAGAACGTGCAAACTGCTGCACCCAGATTGGGATTCGAACCTGGGGTTTGACTTGACGGTGAACGTGTGGTGGTCGTGGTTCCGGTTCCCGGTTCCGTGCCGTGTGTTCGAGCGGACGCTCCGTCGTCCCAGCTGCGTTTTTTACTGCGTTGCCTGATGTATTTATTTTCCTCTTTGGGGAAATCGTACGGGGCGCGCCGTCACAGCCGGGCGGAACCCGCTTCCCGTCTCAGGCCGGAGCCTCGGCCCCGGGCCCCCGGCGCGGGGAACATATGGCCGTTAAACACGAACCCGCCGGCTCTTGGCGTGAAGATAAATAACGGGCGCGGTTTATTGAGCGTACACGCCGCGCCGCGCTTATTAAATCCAGAGCCTGCTCGCTGAGTTCTGCCTCCCAAAGACCACGGGCCGCGCGGAACCTCAGATTACAGATTACAGACCACGGGCCGCGCAGAACCTCAGATTACAGATTACAGACCACGGGCCGCGCAGAACCTCAGATTACAGACCACGGGCCGCGCGGAACCTCAGATTACAGGTTACAGACCACGGGCCGCGCGGAACCTTAGATTACAGATTACAGGCGATGGCCCGCGCAGAACCTCAGATTACAGATTACAGACCACGGGCTGCGCAGAACCTCAGATTACAGATTACAGACGACAGGGCCAGGCAGAACCTCAGATTACAGATTACAGACGATGGCCCGCGCGGAACCTCAGATTACAGATTACAGACGATGGGCCGTGCAGAACCTCAGATTACAGATTATAGACGACGGGCCGCGCAGAACCTCAGATTACAGATTACAGACGACGGGCCGCGCAGAACCTCAGATTACAGACCACGGGCCGCACAGAACCTCAGATTACCGACGACGGGCCGCGCAGAACGACAGATTACAGATTACAGACGACAGGCCGCACAGAACCTCAGATTACAAACTACAGACAACGGGCCGCGCAGAACCTCAGATTACAGATTACCGACGACGGGCCGCGCAGAACCTCAGATTACCAGGGTTCTCCAGGGGAAACCTCAGATTATAGATTACAGACAACAGGCCACGCAGAACCTCGAGGGTGGATTAATGTTTCTAATCTGGATTAGAGGCTTAGCTTCATCCACCTCCTGACAAACGGCCTTCAGATCTTAAATGACGGTTTTCCTCCAGGGGGCGTCCTCCAGGTCATACCATCACTTCTATAGTCTCTCAAAAACCACAGCTGCCATAACCACTACAATCCCCCATTAACACTGGTTGCCATGACTTCTATAATCCCTCATGAACATTGGTTGCCATTAGTACTATAATTCCTCATGAACATTGGTTGCCATGACTTTTATAATCCCTCATAAACAAAAGTCGCCATGATCTATATAATCGTTCATGAACATTGGTTGCCATTACTACTATAATCCCTCATGAACTACAGTTGCCATGACTTCGATAATCCCTCATGAACAGTGGTTGCCATGACTTCTATAAATCCTCATAAACAAATGTTGCCATGACTTCTAATAATCCCTCATGAACAATAGTTGCCATGACTTCTATAAATCCTCATAAACAAATGTTGCCATGACTTCTATAATCCCCCATGAACATTGGTTGCCATGACTTCTATAACCCCTCATTAACAAAAGTTGCCATGACCTCTATAATCCCTCATAACTCGATCATGTGATTCAGCTCATTTCGCCGCAGACGTTCTAACTGTCCTCCACTCTTGAGACAGTCGGTTCTCACCGAGGTCGGTCCGACCGTGGACGGGGTTCTGTTGACCCGTGAAAGACGGACGAGGTTCTCACCGAGGTCGGTCCGACCGTGGACGGGGTTCTGTTGACCCGTGAAGACGGACGAGGTTCCGAAGCCCGTTATAAAGTCTCAGAGGGAACGTTCCGTCCCTAACGAACGATCCCTTTAATTATTGGACCGTCCCGTCGATGGCGCTGATGATGAATCGTTATAATTAGCCTTCAGTGCTTCTGACGAGGACGCCGCCAGTCTGCAGTCTGATTCTCAGCGTATGCGAGAGCGGCGGCGGGCGGGCGGCGGGCGGGCGGCCGATCGGCTCTTCAGGAGAATCCCGCGTCGTCGCGGCGACCCCTCGACTCATCCCTTCGTTTGTTCTCTCGTTAAAATCATTGTGGCCTTAATGACGGGCTAATTGAACGCCATGCGAGAGGAAGGCGGCGGCGCGTGCGCTTAATTAATGCCGTGTCATCGTTTGTGGCGTTGATTAATTGGATCGTGCGAATGTGTCGCCGCGGCGACGCGAAGCCCGTTCACCGAGGAGTCACCTGTCGCCGGGTTCGAGGCCCCTGGTTGACGGCGCGGCGGCGTTCTGAGCGTCAGCGCGGCTGCGGCGCTGAGATTAAGCGGAACCGGGTCGGGTCGGGCCGCGGCGGCGCCGGAGTCTCGGACCGGCTGACGGGTGGCGGTTATTTGGGGGAGGGGCGGCGCACGGCGTGTGGAACACACGCGGAACAACCGACGAGCCTCACTGGTGGATGCCTGATCGGACTAACAGAGAGAGAAACAGCAGCAGGGTTGGGGCCTCGCTCGAGGGCCCACAATGACATCATTAAGGGCCAAAGGGCCCAATCACTCAAGAATTCCACTAGGTAGAGTACAGAGTACAGGGTCATGATGCCGCACCCCTGGCACAATCCAAAAAGGGTTAGGGGCCTTTCTCTAGGGCCCACATTAACATATTTGGGGCCCCAATGTATCAAACTCATAAGAATCCCAACTGGGGTCAGAGTACAGTGTCAGCCATGATGCCGCACCCCTGGACCAATACGGGGTAGGAGCCTTGGTCAAGGGCCCGCAATAAAAACATTGGGGCCCCAATGTATCAAACTCATAAGAATCTCATGTGGGGTCAGAGTACAGGGCCAGGGGTCTTGCTCAAGGGCCCAGCATTCCTATCTTTGGGGGTCTGAGGTTTCAAACTCTCAAGAATCAGTCATGATCCAGAACCCGGTGAGGGTGACCCCCCCCCCCCCGGGGCCACGCCCCCCCCCCCTTAATCCAGATTAAAACATCCTCTTAATCTCAGTGACGGAGTTTTAACGAAGCGCCTCTTTCCTCCGCAGGAGCGCCGCGGCAGCGGGGGGGATGTTCCAGGACGCCAGAGACGGACGAGCGGCGGGTGAGTCCCCCGTTTCCGTGACGACGGAACTCTTCATTCACTCACAGTGTGGTAGACTGGACCCAAAGCCACTCGGGCCTATCCCGGCACGCCGGTCAGGGGTCAGAACACAGGGAGGGGGAGGGGGCAGTCAGAATGCTCTACAGGTACAGGTAGCGAACGTCGTACGAACACTGGTGACCCCCGGTGTCTCGACCGTGTCATTACACACGTCCCCTGGCCTTGGCCTCCGTCCGCAGGCGCGGTAATGTGGGTGCCGCGCCACCCGGTGTACGGCGTGGGTGTGTGTGTGCGCGCCACCTGAGGTTTCGTTGGTCGAGTCGGGCGTCGGGTTTCGGGTTAATGGGTGACGCCCACTTTTTGAGTTAATGATGTCACGGCAGCAGACTGGCTTTAGGACCCAGGAGCCGAGGAGGGCGCGCCGGTGGACCTGCGATTTCCACGGGAACTCTCCCGAAAGCGAAGGCCGAATGGATTACGTTGATTTATGGTTTTCTTAAAACCGTCTCTCCGCCGCTTTTTCTGTAAGTGGCACCAGCCACCCCACTCCGCCACCACCGCCACCCCCACCGCCACCCCCACCACCGCCACCCCCACCGCCACCCCCACCGCCGCCGCCGTAATAACGGCCGGGACCCGTCGTAATTACCGATCGTTTGTCGCGGCCCAAAGTCAAATTACTTTTTGATTCATCCGCGCCGGCGGAACGAGCGAGCCGCGGGAGAACATCGGAGACGCAAGGAGGGAACCGGTGGGGGCAGACGGCACGCAGAACGTGGGTGGGAGCGGGTTCCGTGGAGGTGGTGGTGGCGCCGTGCGACGTCTCGACCTTCCGGCAGGTGGACGATCGGAGAGGACGGTCGGTTCAGGGAGGGCGGTGGAGGGAGGTGGACGTCCCCGGGGGGAGAGGGTGGAGGGGCCGCAGCAATTCACTGATTAAGCGGATCGATATCGGGGGGTGGGGGGGGGGGGGGGTTGGGGG
>JAFMOC010000257.1:205000-212500 GCA_019802505.1 Corydoras sp. C115
GGATTGTCCGTGTGGGCCCTTGAGCGAGGCCCTTAACCCTCATTGCATTAGTGGTCGTGTTTCATAGCTATGACCCCCGTTGTGATTGCCAATGTGGGCCCTCAAACGAGGCCCTTCACCCTTATTGCTCCAGATGGTGTGTTTTATAGCTGTGACTCACGTTAAGATTCCCAATGCGGGCCCTTGAGCGAGGCCCCTAGCCCTCGCCGCTTCAGAGACGTTGTGTTGTGGTCGACCCTGCGTTCTGACCTCAGCCATCGATCACGATGACGGTGTGACCCTCACGTTCCGAACCTCATCTGTTCAACAGATTTCCTTTAAAACCTGATTCCAGAACTGTGACACAGAACCCCCCCCCCCCCCACACACACACACACACACACACACACACACACACACACACACACACACACACACACACACACAGTCCCCTGTAGCGCTGATCCGGGATCAGCCCCGTGCCTCTTATCTGTGTAATTAAAGTAAACATGAGCAGCTCAGCATGCCCCCCCCCCCTCTCTCTCTCTCTCTCTCTCTCTCTCGCCCCCCCTCTCTCGCCCCCCCCTCTATCTCTTGCCCCCCCCTCTCCCCCCCCCCCCCCCGTGTGGAACATTAGTTATGATAATCGCGGTTATTTCGGTTGCTCGCCGTTCTTGCGTCTGATGAGATGCAAGGCTGGCGTTTGAAACCCGCCGCATCGCTTTGCTCGGGGTTCCGATTCGTCTCGTCTCAGGTGTTTATGGCTTTTGTTTTCGGCGCCGCCGTGCGTCGGTTCCCACTCTGCGGCGCCTTCACCCGCCGTCTTCACCGCGCCGATTTGGGAGACGGAGGATGAGGATGCGGTGGTGGAGGTGGAGGTGGAGGTGGAGGTGGTGAGTTCTGTGGGTGTGGTGGCAGCTGGGGGGCAAAGTGGATGAATCGGGGCGTCCACTGCGGGCTTCCCTGTGTCCATTCAGGGATCTACACTTCGTTTTGGGCGCTGGGCAGATACCCACAGGATGGGGCGCTGGGGCACGCCCTCACTTGCACACACTGTATAGGGGCAATTAAGATAGGGGGCAATTTAGAGCAGCCAATTCACCTTGAATCCATGTTTTTGGACTGTTGTTGGGGGGGGGGATCCTAAGAACCCACAGAAACCAGCAAGGACACGGGGAGAACATGCAAACCATCCAGATCGGAATCGGAATCCGGATCCCTAGTGCCGAGAGGTGGAGGTGCTATTTAAGTGTTTATAGAGGTCAATGGGGCAATTTCGAGCAGCCAATTCACCTTGAATCCATGTTTTTGGACTGTGGGAGGAAACCAGAGGACCCAAAGAAAACCTTCAAGAACACAGGGAGAACATGCAAATCGGAATCGGAACCCGGATCCCTAGTGCTGAGGGGTGGAGGTGCTATTTCATTGTTTATAGAGATCAATGGGGCAATTCCGAACAGCCAATTTTCCTTGAATCCATGTTTTTGAACCCGGCGAAAACCCACAAGGACATGGGGAGAACATGCAAACCACCCAGATCGGAACCGGAATCCCGGAACCCTAGTGCTGAGCAGTGGAGGTGCTATTTCAGTGTTTATAGAGATCAATGGGGCAATTCCGAGCAGCCAATCTACCTTGAATCCATGTTTTTGAACCCGCAAACCTACAATGACACAGGGAGAACATGCAAACCACCCAGATCAGAACCGGAACCCGGTTCCTCAGTGCTGAGAGGTGGAGGTGCTATTTCAGTGTTTATAGAGATCAATGGGGCAATTGTGAGCAGCCAATTTTCCTTGTTTTTGAACCCGGATAAGACCCACAAGGACGCGGGGAGAACATGCAAACCACCCCCAGCGCCGAGAGGTGGTGGTGCTGGACTCCTCCACCCGGGGCCTCCACCTGGGGCCCCACGTGATCTCCTCATTACATTCCGCCGTCGTCTCCCCCCCCCTCCCCCCCGTGTGAGTCAGAATCCGGCGCTCCAGTCATCACCCGGTGATTTTCCGTCGGGTTCCTCGCGCCGCGGTTCTTAAGCGTCCGTTTTGCCCCCATTAGCATAAACACACAGGCGGCGGGGTTTGGGTTCCGCGCGGGAGACAAACAGACGGGAGGACGAGGTACGGGCGGGGACGCGAGGACGCCGTGAATAAGCCCCCTGTCATCGGCGAGGGTTCTGCGTTCTGACTCACGGCTCCACTTCAGAGCGCTCTCTATTTCCTGGGGGGGGGGGGGGTGGTATCAGGGGGGCACTAAATCACATGCCCCTAATGTATACAGAAGGGGAGGTGGGGGGGGAGGGGGGGTCACCAGTCGGAGACAGTGGGAACCTTGTTTCGGGAACCCGAACCCGGATAACGTCTCAAAGCGTTCGGTTCGTCGAGCTCGTCTGGATTAACTAAGCCTGGATTAATTAATCCTGACTCTGAGTGCTGAGCGCAGGCCGTCTGCACGCCGCTGAGGGGCGGGAGGTCCGGCTGTCAATCATGAGTGAGTGTGTGAGTGTATGTGTGTGTGTGAGTGTGTGTGAGTGTGTGTGAGTGTGTGTGAGTGTATGTGTGAGTGTGAGAGTGTGTGTGTGAGTGTGTGTGTGTGTGTGTTTTTGTGTGTGAGTGTATGTGTGTGAGTGTGTGTGTGTGAGTGTATGTGTGTGTGTGTGATGTGTGTGTGTGAGTGTGTGTGAGTGTGTGTGTGTGAGTGTGTGTGTGTGAGTGTGTGTGTGTGAGTGTGTGTGTGTGTGTGTGTGTGAGTGAGTGAGTGAGTGTGATTGTATGTGTGTGTGTGTTTGTGTGTGAGTGTGTGTGTGTGTGTGTGTGTGTGAGTGTGTGTGTTTGTGTGAGTGTGTGTTCGTGTGTGTGTTTGTGTGTGTGAGTGTGTGTTCGTGTGTGTGTGTGTGTGTGTGTGTGTATCTGTGTGTGTGAGTGTGTGTGTGTGTGTGTGTGAGTGAGTGAGTGAGTGTGATTGTATGTGTGTGTGTTTGTGTGTGAGTGTGTGTGTGTGTGTGTGTGTGAGTGAGTGAGTGAGTGTGATTGTATGTGTGTGTGTGTGTTTGTGTGTGAGTGTGAGTGTGTGTGTGTGTGTGTGTGTGTGTGAGCGCGGTGACTCTGCAGGACGGGTTAGTCGGCGCGGTGGCGCGGTACAGAGATCCCCTGACTGACGGGAAAGGCAGCACACTACTAATCTGCCCGTCAGAACCCCCCCCCCCCCATCCTCCCTGTGTTGACGGGGGGGGGGGGGGGAGTGCGGGGGGGGGGGTACCGGCCCACATCGGAACAGCCTGGATAACGAGCGGGCGCAGGCGACGGGCCGTTCCGCAGTCGGTCGTAGCCTCCCGATTCGCTCCACCGCTCCACGCTGACCGCATTTAGCAGCGGCTCCTATCCCAGCCGCTTAGGAGGGAAATGCATTATTCAGGATTGCGGCGGGGAGTGGGTATGGGGGGTGGTTGGGGGCAGCCTCGGACGTTCCGCAGTCCACTGCACCGCGGAACCCTGTGCTCCGGTAGGGACACTCCTCACTGGCCCCTTTATTAGGTCCAGTTACTTATTTATGTCTACACTTTGAAGTTTTATTACATGGCCTCATGGTGGCTGCCAGTCAGAACTGTCTCTTTGACATGCCAGTATTCTGCTGAGCTGCCACTGTACATCTGAGCTGCCACTGTCCTTTCGGGCTGCCCCCTGAGCTGCCACTAACCTTCTCAGTTGCCACTGTCCCCAGGAGATGCCACTGTCCCTTTGAGCTGCCACTGAACTGCCACTGACATTCTCAGCTGCCACTGACCTTCTCAGCTGCCACTGTCCCCTTGAGCTGCCACTAAGCTGCCACTGATCATCTCAGCTGCCACTGTCCCCAGGGGCTGCCACTGTCCCTTTGAGCTGCCACTGAGCTGCCGCTGACATTCTCAGCTGCCACTGTCCCCCTGAGCTGCCACTGCCCCTTTGAGCTGCCACTGACCTTCTCAGCTGCCACTGTCCCTTTGTTCTGCCACTGTCCCCCTGAGCTGCCACCGTCCCCCTGAGCTGCCACCGTCCCATTGAGCTGCCACTGAACTGCCGCTGACATTCTCAGCTGCCACTGTCCCGCTGAGCTGCCACTGCCCCTTTGAGCTGCCACTGTCCCCCTGAGCTACCACTGATCTTCTCAGCTGCCACTGTCCCTTTGAGCTGCCAGCTGACCATCTCTGCTGCCACCGTCCCCAGGAGCTGCCACTGAGCTGCCGCTGACATTCTAAGCTGCCACTGTCCCCCTGAGCTGCCACTGTTCCTTTGTGCTGCCACTGTCCCCCTGAGCTGCCCACTGTCTTTTAGAGCTGCCACCGTCCTCAAGACCTGCCACTCTGCGTGTTATTGGCTGGAGCCCGATGAGCACCTCCCTCTTTTCTGCTCACCTCTAAAGATCTTTGTTCTTTGCTGCTCTGTATTCCGAGCACAGGGTTCTGTTTTCCTCTGGAGGTCAGAGTTACTGAAAGCACATCAGCGCGAGCCCCGAGAACCGGGCGGAGCATCGCGGCACCGAGCGAGCGGCGCCATCACACAACAAATAATTACAACCACAAATCTCCGCGTGCCTGCAGGTTTATGGTGGAACGCGGCTTTACGATCCGCGACGGCGTGCTGTGCGCGAGGCCGTCACCGCCGTTCCGCCGCTCCGCCGCCGCCGGCTTGTTTTCAGGTGGACGATGGAAACGAGACCTGCGCTGAGCGGACGTTCCGTTTGTCTCATCGGGAACCGCGAGTCAGGCATAGATCGCTTAGAGATCCTGGGTCAGCCATGATCCTGCCCCCGGGACCGATCAGGGTTAGGGGCCCTGCCCAAGGGCCCGCACCGCCGTCCCTCGCAGACGACGGCATGGAACCTTCAGGGGTTCCAAACGGGAACGGTGCGGCGCCGGGTGACGATCCGCTCGCTCCTCTGTGCAGCAGAGCTGCGCCGCTTTAAGACCGGGCCGAAGTCCAGGAGAACCACAGGTTTCTCGGCGTCCCGTCTTTAGAACCCGTTCGGTCTGTAATTACGAGCCGGCCGCCGTTCCGAAATAGATCTGCGGGCTTTCCACCGCGTTCTTCAGGAGAACGTGCGCGTCCAGGCGCCGCCGCCGATCATCCCGGGAGCTGGGAACGCGGCGACGCCCGTCTCCAAAGGGGTACGCGGCACTCGGCGTCCTTCGAGTGCAGGTGGCGGTTCCATCTGATGCGAGCGGAACGCTGTGTAACGCTGTGCGCTCGGGTTCCGGGAACCAATCAGACGGCAGCGCGGCTGTGTGAAAGCTCCACTCTGTTATTTGCTGTTGAAATCCTTTAGACCCTCACGCCCTTCACTCCCGGTTCTCTCGCGATCTCCACAAACGGAGAACCGCAGTGCCGCGCAGTGACCTCCGGGGGCAGCGAGCACCTCCTCCCTTCAAATCAAATGTTTGCTTTTAGTGAATGTGGAGGATGAAACATTCATGGAAACCCCCCCCCCACCCCCCTCTGCCGCCGTTTGGAAACAGATGGGTTCCGAATGGAATGCGCCGACGCCCCCCCCCTCCCTCCCCCCGCCGCTCTCGCCGCTCTCCCCGGCTGGTGCTGATGGAGATGGATGGAGGTGGGAGGAGCCAGGTTGGCGGGATGCTTCGCGTTTGTCGTTTTACGCCAAATAATTAATGGCGGGGCGGCGGCGGGGCTGAAGGGCCGTGTTAATGAATTAAAGGCGGGCGGGGTAAGTGACACGCGCACTCGCGCTCAGCCGCCGCCGGGGTTTGAATCCCGCGACAGAATTAGTCAGGATTCAGAAATCTATTAAAGCGAAGCGCGAAAATTAACGCCGAAGCGCCGCGAGTCGCGCGGGACCCGGGTTTAGAACCGGTCAGCGGCTTCACCGGCGGAATGCCTGACATCCCATAATAAAAAAACAAATCCTAACTAATAATAAATAATAATAATAAATGTATATAATAATAATAATAATAAACTAATAATAAATGTGAAAAATACATAAATATCCTAACATCCCAATAAATATCCTAATAAATAAATTCATTCATTAATTATCTCCCGCTTTATCCTCTATTAGGGTCGTGGTGGGGTTCCCCATGCCCATCCAGGGGAGAACGTTTCGGGCGCTGGGCAGATACACCCAGGACAGGGTGCCAATCCATCACTGGGCACACACTCACTCACACAGACACTCTCTATATGGGGCAATTTGGAGAACTCAATTGACTTGATCCATGTTTTTGGACTGTGGGAGGAAAGCGGAGAACCCGGAGGAAACCCACGCGGACACGGGGAGAACATGGAAACTCCACCCAGATGGGGATTCGAACCGGGAATCCCTAGCGCTGAGAGGAGAACATGCTAAACCACTAAGCCACCGTGCCGCCCAATAAATTAAATAATGTCGTAATAATTAATTTAATAAATAAATATCGTAATGAATTCCTAACATCCCATAATAAAAAAATTCCTAACAAATAAATAATAAATAATCAATGTGAAAAACAAATGAATTCCTAACATCCCAATAAATGTCCTCATAAATATTATAAACAATTATCAAATTTATTATTTATATATTTATATCCTAATAATTAAATAAGTATCCTAATTTAATCCTAACATCCCATAATATCAGAATCACTCGCTTGGCGGCACGCCGTAAAGGAACGGCGCAACGTTCTTCCCTGGATAGCCATGGGGGGGAACACCCCCCCCCCCCCACCATGACCCTGGTAGTAGGACCCTATTTGGATGGGGCAATTTAACAAAAGCTGATTCACCTTAAATCCACTGCTGGGAATTCAGGTTGAAATCCCTGATCTGGGCAGAGTTTGCATGTCCTCCCCGTGTCCGCGTGGTGTTGCGTCCGGGTTCTCCGGTTTCCTCCCACAGTCCAAAAACATGGATTCAAGGTGTATTGGCTGCTCCAAATTGCCCCTATATAATGTGTGTCTGCCCTGTACTGCACCACCGTGATCGGGTCCAGCGCCCCCACCTGCAGCGTTATATATTATTATTATTATTATTATATATTTGTATAGGGGGCGGCACGGTGGCTTAGTGGTTTGGCATGTTCTCCTCTCAGTGCAAGGGATTCCCGGTTCGAATCCCCATCTGGGTGGAGTTTCCATGTTCTCCCCGTGTCAGCGTGGGTTTCCTCCGGGTTCTCCGGTTTCCTCCCACAGTCCAAAAACATGGATCAAGTCAATTGAGTTCTCCAAATTGCCCCATATAGAGTGTGTCTGTGTGAGTGAGTGTGTGCCCAGTGATGGATTGGTGTCCTGTCCTGGGTGTATCTGCCCAGCACTTGAAATGTTCTCCCCTGGATGGGCATGGGGAACACCCCCCCCCCCACCCGATCTGGGTGGTGCGTGTACGGAGCTCTTCAGCGTTCCGCAGACTGAAGGACGGGGCGCTCAGCGGAACCCCGTGTCGTTCCGCCGCGGGCTGAAGGTTACGGTGTGAGATGTACGCGCCGGCTCGGGCTCCGCTCCTCCGGGGCATGTTCCATTAAAGAACCCCCCCCGGGGCTAAACCAAAA
>JAFMOC010000257.1:217500-225000 GCA_019802505.1 Corydoras sp. C115
TTAGATTTAATTTTCATTGCTTCTGCGTTCCGTGTGGCCCTCACTGAGGTGCGTCTAATAAAGTGGCCCTTTAGGGTGTTTCGACAATGTGGTCACTCAGAGGTTAGGGTGTGGGGTTAGGGGCCTCGCTCAAGGGCCCACACTGGGTTAGACAACTAGGGTTAGGGGCCTTTCTCAAGGGTCCAGACTAAGGGTTAGGGGCCTTGCTCGAGGGTCCAGACTAAGGGGCCTTGCTCAAGGGCCCACACTGGGTTAGTCAATTAGGGTTAGGGGCCTTGCTCAAGGTTCCAGACTAAGGGTTAAGGGCCTTGCTCAATGGTCAAGACTAAGGAGCCTTGCTCAAGGGTCCAGACTAAGGGTTAGGGGCTCTGCTCAAGGGTCCAGATTAAGGGTTAGGGGCCTTGCTCAAGGTTCCAGACTAAGGGTTAGGGGCCTTTCTCAAGGTTTCAGACTAAGGAGAATTGCTCAAGGGTCCACAATGGGTTAGACAACTAGGTTCCAGACTAAGGGTTAGGGGCCTTGCTCAAGGGTCCAGACTAAGGAGCCTTGCTCAAGGGTCCACAATGGGTTAGACAACTAGGTTCCAGATTAAGGGTTAGGGGCCTTGCTCATGGGTCCAGATTTAGAGTTAGGGGCCTTGCTCAAGGGTCCAGACTAAGGGTTAGGGGCCTTGCTCGAGGGTTCAGACTAAGGGGCCTTGCTCAAGGGCCCACACTGGGTTAGTCAATTAGGGTTAGGGGCCTTGTACAATGGGTTAGACAACTAGGGTTAGTGGCCTTGCTCAAGGTTCCAAACTAAGGGTTAGGGGCCTTGCTCGAGGGTTCAGACTAAGGAGCCTTGCTCAAGGGTCCAGACTAAGAATTAGGGGTCTTGCTCAAGGGTCCAGACTAAGGGTTAGGGGCCTTGCTCAAGGGTCCAGACTAAGGAGCCCTGCTCAAGGGTCCACAATGGGTTAGACCCACAATGGGTTAGACAACTAGGTTCCAGATTAAGGGTTAGTGGCCTTGCTCATGGGTCCAGATTTAGGGTTAGGGGCCTTGCTCAAGGGCCCATACTGATTTAGGGTTAGGGGCCTTGCTCAAGGGCCCATACAGACTAAGGGGCCTTGCTCAAGGGCCCACACTGGGTTAGTCAATTAGGGTTAGGGGCCTTGTACAATGGGTTAGACAACTAGGGTTAGTGGCCTTGCTCAAGGTTCCAAACTAAGGGTTAGGGGGCTTGCTCGAGGGTTCAGACTAAGGAGCCTTGCTCAAGGGTCCAGACTAAGGATTAGGGGTCTTGCTCAAGGGTCCAGACTAAGGGTTAGGGGCCTTGCTCAAGGGTCCAGACTAAGGAGCCTTGCTCAAGGGTCCACAATGGGTTAGACCCACAATGGGTTAGACAACTAGGTTCCAGATTAAGGGTTAGGGGCCTTGCTCATGGGTCCAGTTTTAGGGTTAGGGGCCTTGCTCAAGGGCTCATACTGGGTTAGTCAATTAGGGTTAGGGGCCTTGTACAATGGGTTAGACAACTAGGGTTAGGGGCCTTGCTCAAGGGTCCACAATGGGTTAGACAACTAGGTTCCAGACTAAGGGTTTGCTCATGGGTCCAGATTTAGGCCCTTGAGCAAGGGCCCACACTGGGTTAGGGAGTAAAGTCTGAGCACTGAATTCCCAGAATGCCGAGTCACTCGTCGTCTTCACATCCAGTGAAATGTCAGGGTCGTCCGGCGGGACGGTGTCGCGAGCGTCCGGCGGCAGGACGGAGTTGTTTGCTGTTCATTCGCGCGCTGTTAACCTTTCCGTGCGGCGGCGGCGAGACGGGAAAATCGCTGCCGGTGTCTGAGCTGCATGCAGTATCACCGACCAAACCACAGGTGGCGCAATTCTTACTACCACATGAACTTCTTGAACCATTTCAAGGGGGGCGGTCCGTGACGGACACCGTGGGAACGGCGGCGACTGATTCGGATGTAATAATGATATTACCCCACCCTCTGATCCGGACTAATCCCGTCTTAATGGGACTTAACCGGCTCAAGGGTCCAGATGAAGGGTTAGGGGCCTTGCTCAAGGGTCCAGACTAAGGGTTAGGGGCCTTGCTCAAGGGTCCAGACTAAGGGTTAGGGGCCTTGCTCAAGGGTCCAGATGCAGGGTTAGCGGCCTTTCTCAAGGTTCCAGACTAAGGAGAATTGCTCACGGGTCCACAATGGGTTAGACAACTAGGTTCCAGACTAAGGGTTAGGAGCCTTGCTCAAGGGTCCAGATGAAGGGTTAGGGGCCTTGCTCAAGGGTCCAGACTAAGGGTTAGGGGCCTTGCTCAAGGTTCCAGACTAAGGGTTAGGGGCCTTGCTCAAGGCTTCAGACTAAGGGTTAGGGGCCTTGCTCAAGGGTCCAGATGAAGGGTTAGGGGCCTTGTTTCCGGTTTATTTGAGGGGGGGGTCCGTGACGGACACCGTGGGAACGGCGGCGACTGATTCGGATGTAATAATGATATTACCCCACCCTCTGATCCGGACTAATCCCGTCTGAATGGGACTTAACCGGCTCAAGGGTCCAGATGAAGGGTTAGGGGCCTTGCTCAAGGGTCCAGATGAAGGTTTAGGGGCCTTGCTCAAGGGTCCAGACTAAGGAGAATTGCTCAAGGGTCCACAATGGGTTAGACAACTAGGTTCCAGACTAAGGGTTAGGGGCCTTTCTCAAGGGTCCAGACTAAGGGTTAGGGGCCTTGTTTCCGGTTTATTTGAGGGGGGGGGTCCGTGATGGACACCGTGGGAACGGCGGCGACTGATTCGGATGTAATAATGATATTACCCCACCCTCTGATCCGGACTAATCCCGTCTGAATGGGACTTAACCGGCTCAAGGGTCCAGATGAAGGGTTAGGGGCCTTGCTCAAGGGTCCAGATGAAGGGTTAGGGGTTCTAGACTAAGGAGAATTCCAGACTAAGGTTCCAGACTAAGGAGAATTGCTCAAGGGTCCACAATGGGTTAGACAACTAGGTTCCAGACTAAGGGTTAGGGGCCTTGCTCAAGGGCCCAGACTAAGGGTTAGGGGCCTTGTTTCCGGTTTATTTGGGGGGGGGGGGTCTGTGACGGACACCGTGGGAACGGCGGCGACTGATTCGGGTGTAATAATGATATTACCCCACCCTCTGATCCGGACTAATCCCGTCTGAATGGGACTTAACCGGCTCAAGGGTCCAGATGAAGGGTTAGGGGCCTTGCTCAAGGGTCCAGATGAAGGTTTAGGGGCCTTGCTCAAGGGTCCAGACTAAGGAGAATTGCTCAAGGGTCCACAATGGGTTAGACAACTAGGTTCCAGACTAAGGGTTAGGGGCCTTTCTCAAGGGTCCAGACTAAGGGTTAGGGGCCTTGTTTCCGGTTTATTTGAGGGGGGGGGTCCGTGATGGACACCGTGGGAACGGCGGCGACTGATTCGGATGTAATAATGATATTACCCCACCCTCTGATCCGGACTAATCCCGTCTGAATGGGACTTAACCGGCTCAAGGGTCCAGATGAAGGGTTAGGGGCCTTGCTCAAGGGTCCAGATGAAGGGTTAGGGGTTCTAGACTAAGGAGAATTCCAGACTAAGGTTCCAGACTAAGGAGAATTGCTCAAGGGTCCACAATGGGTTAGACAACTAGGTTCCAGACTAAGGGTTAGGGGCCTTGCTCAAGGGCCCAGACTAAGGGTTAGGGGCCTTGTTTCCGGTTTATTTGGGGGGGGGGGTCTGTGACGGACACCGTGGGAACGGCGGCGACTGATTCGGGTGTAATAATGATATTACCCCACCCTCTGATCCGGACTAATCCCGTCTGAATGGGACTTAACCGGCGGCTTAGTTCCCAGAGCCGCGTCCCGCGCCCGTCCTATAAATAGCGCCGGACGCCGGCCGGCGCAAAGCCGCGCTAATGGACCAATAGAAATTCCTCGGACAGCCGAGATTATTTCCGACCGCGCGGATCGTCCGGACACCTCGTCCATCCCGAGCTGCCGGGCGTTCCGCGTTCCGTGCCCACATTCCCGCACGCCGTCTACAAAGCGCGGCTAATAATAGGGGACGGCGTCTCGCTCCATCGTCCCTCAGTTATCCGCCGCCGCCGCGCCGTGTGACCGCCGCGTTGCATCACCGCGCTCGCGGGAATTACTCGTGGGACTTCGGACTAATTTTGGCTCCGGGACTCGGACCCGCCGGAGTGGCAGCACCAGGTTCGGATCTGAGGCTTCGGATCTGCCCCGGAGGCCGCTGCTCCCGATGCCGCTGCACCGCCCACGCGGAGACGCTAGGGGGAGCCCTGGGGGAGCGCCGTACAAGGCGTCCATTTATGCGCGAAAAACTCATTCCTAAAGGCTTGGTGGTGGAGGGACAGGCCGTCACAAACCTCGCCTGTCATGGCGCGACAAAAAAAAAAAAAAAAAAAAAAAAAAAAGGGGGCCTTCCCCAAACTGTTTTTACAGACGTGGAAGCGTTCTCCTTTCAGCCGTTCTCTTACGGTTCTGTTTCCGGGGTCATGCAGACGGCCGCTTCCCGAATCAGCTCTGCAGCAAACATGAACCTTTCTACTCATCAACGTGTGTGTGTGTGTGTGTGTGTGTGTGTGTGTGTGTGTGTGTGTGTGTGTGTGTGTGTGTGTGTGTATACATGTGTTCATATATGTGTGTGTGTGTGTGGTTGTGTATGTATACATGTGTTCATATGTGTGTGTGTCTGTGTGTGTGTGTGTATAAGTATATGTGTGTGTGTATATATGTGTGTGTGTATGTGTATATATATATGTGTGTGTGTGTGTGTGTGTGTGTGTATATGTCTATGTCTATGTGGCTGAATTTGTGTGTGTGTGTGTGTGTGTGTGTGTGTGTATACATGTGTATTCATATGTGTGTGTGTGTGTGTGTGTATATATATATATATATGTATGTGTGTGTGTATGTGTGTGTATATATATATATGTGTTTGTGTGTGTATATATATGCGTGTGTGTATGTATATGTATATATATATATTTGTGTGTGTGTGTGTGTGTGTGTTTGTATATTTATATACATATGTGTGTGTGTGTGTGTATGTATAAATATATATGTGTGTGTGTGTATATGTATATATATGTATGTGTATATGTATAGTCAGAGCTGGAGCGGTCGGAGGCGTCGGGTGTATTTGTCGGCTCTGCGGCGCGGTGTTCTCGGCGTTCTGACAGTTCTCGGCCGCGTGTGGAGGTTCCGCTGAAGGCTGCCGCCGGCGTCTCAGACTGATCTCGTCCTTTTGTCAGGACGTCCCCGCCGCCGGAGCGCCGGCCTTTTATCTCTGAGAGACAGACAGCGCCCACCGTGCCACGCAGGGTGGAGAACCGCGAGGATTCGGAACCTCAGAGGAACGCAGTCCAGGTTCCGTCTGTGTGAGCGTGAGCACAGGGAGAACAAAACAAGAAACGGCGCCTCCTACCTGAAATGTGAGGAACCTAAATGTGGAGTTAGGAGCATGTGGGGCAACCCGCACCTCGGATAAAAAACATAGTAGGTGGGGCCACCCCATGAAGTAAAAGCAGGTGGGGCAACCCGCCCCCCCATTTATATATGGAGCAAGCCCCCTCAATTAGGAGCAGGTGGGGCAACCCCACTCCAGGATTAGAAACAGATGGGGCAACCTCGTAGGTTTTGAAGCGAGTGAGGCAACCCCTCTGGATTAGGAGCAGGTGAGGTAGCCCCCCCCCCTCCCCCAGGATTAGGAGCAGGTGGGGCAGGTATTTCCAAATAGAAGAGATACAGGGGTATCTGTGGGAGGGGGTATGTTTGACATGTTAGTACCCCCTCCTCTGGGGCAAAATACAATCCATACAATAGAGAACCGTGTCGGTTCCACACAGCACGGGTTCCCCGCGGCCCCTGTCTCGCCGCCCGTTCGCCGACGTTCCGCCGCTGTGTTGTTGTGCCACGGCGAGATCGTTTGATGTGAAACAGCTCGCCCTCTGACGCCGAGCACCCGCGGAACCTTCGGGGTGCCGGTGCCAGATGTTGTGCGTCAGGCTGGCGGCAGGCCCCGGTTCTCCGGAGGCGTGAAGCTCGGCGCGTTTACCGTCAGCCCCGCTGCGCCGTGATTGGTCAATGAAAGAAAGCGTACGGCGGCGCCGTCGTCCACCCCGCGGGTTCTGCAGCCAGGTTCCCCGTGAAAATGAGATGTACGGCCGTGGGGGGCGGGGGGACGAGGGGGGGGGGGCGAAAGTGACGGCGCTGCCGCTCTGTAATACCCTGCTCCTCGGGACGTGGGATTGATGTCCACGCATATCATTAGCATCTCATTATCCCCGGGTGAAGGCTGGGATCCGGTTCGGGGCGATGAACCTCGGGTCTGAGGTCTCGATGGGAACGCCGTGCACCGACCTCGCCGAGACAGTAGGGGGAGCTCCTGCCGCATTGGTTACTACCCCCCCACCCCTCGCCCAAATGTGCTGCAGGGGGCGTGGTCTGGAAAAATAGGGTGGGGAAAAAAATAGAGAAGTGTGCACAGGGGCGCGGTTGCACCGACTGTGGTGTGACACTAGGGGGAGCTCTTATTCTTGCCAGCCGCTCAGAAGGAGTACCGCCCGAAAGTCGAGGTACTAGACGTACTAGAGCCGTTGATTGTGGAGTGGCAGTAACACGTGCTTGTTGCTCCTCCCACCCCAATGTGGTGTGGGGGGGGGGGCGAGGGGGCGTGGTCAGGGGGAAAAATCGGGTGTCTATAGACAATAAATTAAAAACATTAATAATAAAAAAAACTTAGATAAGGGTGTGGTTGCACCGACTGTGGCGTGACACAAGGGGGAGCTCTTATTCTCGCAGAAGTTCTAGAACCGTTGATGTGGGTTGAGCAGGTGGATGTGGTGGACGTGTTGGAGATGGTGGAGGTGGTGGAGATGGTGGACGTGGTGGAAATGGTGGATGTGGTGGAGGTGGTGGACGTGGTGGAGATGGTGGACGTGGTGGAGATGGTGGACGTGGTGGAGATGGTGGACGTGGTGGAGATGGTGGACGTGGTGGAGATGGTGGAGATGGTGGACGTAGTGGAGATGGTGGACGTAGTGGAGATGGTGGAGATAGTGGACGTGGTGGTGATGGTGGACGTGTTGGAGATGGTGGATGTGGTGGAGATGGGGGACATGGTGGAGATGGTGGATATGGTGGACGTGGTGGAGATGGTGGACGTGGTGGAGATGGTGGACGTGGTGGAGATGGTGGACGTGGTGGAGGTGGTGGACGTGGTGGAGATGTTGGAGGTGGTGGATGTGGTGGAGATGGTGGAGGTGATGGACGTGGTGGAGATGGTGGACGTAGTGGAGATGGTGGACGTGGTGGACATGGTGGATGTGGTGGAGATGGTGGAGGTGATGGACGTGGTGGAGGTGATGGTCGTGGTGGAGATGGTGGACATGGTGGAGATGGTGGAGATGGTGGACGTGGTGGAGATGGTGGACGTGGTGGTCATGGTGGACGTGGTGGACGTGGTGGACGTGGTGGAGATGGTGGACGTGGTGGAGAT
>JAFMOC010000257.1:230000-257500 GCA_019802505.1 Corydoras sp. C115
GTGGGGGAACACGTGAGGACCGCGTGGGGACTGTATTAGGACCGCTTAGGGACTGTATGAGGACCGCGTGAGGACTGTGTGAGGACTGTATGAGGACCAAGTGAGGACCACGTGGGGACCAAGTGAGGACTGCGTGGGGACTGTTTGAGGACCAAGTGAGGACCGCGTGGGGACCAAGTGAGGACTGCGTGGGGACTGTTTGAGGACCAAGTGAGGACCGCGTGGGGACCAAGTGAGGACCGCGTGGGGACCAAGTGAGGACTGCGTGGGGACCAAGTGAGGACTGCGTGGGGACTGTTTGAGGACCAAGTGAGGACCGCGTGGGGACCAAGTGAGGACTGCGTGGGGACCAAGTGAGGACCAAGTGAGGACCAAGTGAGTACTGCGTGGGGACTGTTTGAGGACCAAGTGAGGACCGCGTGGGGACCAAGTGAGGACTGCGTGGGGACTGTTTGAGGACCAAGTGAGGACCGCGTGGGGACCAAGTGAGGACCGCGTGGGGACCAAGTGAGGACCGCGTGGGGACTGTTTGAGGACCAAGTGAGGACCGCGTGGGGACCAAGTGAGGACTGCGTGGGGACTGTTTGAGGACCAAGTGAGGACCGCGTGGGGACCAAGTGAGGACCGCGTGGGGACAAGTGAGGACCGCGTGGGGACTGTTTGAGGACCAAGTGAGGACCGCGTGGGGACCAAGTGAGGACTGCGTGGGGACTGTTTGAGGACCAAGTGAGGACCGCGTGGGGACCAAGTGAGGACCGCGTGGGGACCAAGTGAGGACTGCGTGGGGACTGTTTGAGGACCAAGTGAGGACTGCGTGGGGACTGTTTGAGGACCAAGTGAGGACCGCGTGGGGACCAAGTGAGGACTGCGTGGGGACTGTTTGAGGACCAAGTGAGGACCGCGTGGGGACCAAGTGAGGACCGCGTGGGGACCAAGTGAGGACCGCGTGGGGACTGTTTGAGGACCAAGTGAGGACCGCGTGGGGACCAAGTGAGGACTGCGTGGGGACCAAGTGAGGACCACGTGGGGACCAAGTGAGGACCGCGTGGGGACTGTTTGAGGACCAAGTGAGGACCGCGTGGGGACCGCGTGGGGACTGTATGAGGACTGTATGATGTGTTTTAATGTCGTGAAATGGTATTAATGTTCTAGATCGGTTTCTGAGAGATGGAGACAACGGACGGAGAACTACAGACCGAGACTGTGGAACTACAAAGTCCATCTCTACGCTCCGATCGGACTAAAGGAGGGTCAGGAGGTTGTTTTGAGGTTGCCTTCTCTGGGATCTGTCCTCCCGCCGCCCGCCGCGACTTCTGACGTCTCCGTTTCGTCTCCGTTGCGTCTCCGTTGCGTCTCCGTGACGTCTCCGTGACGTCTCCGCGTCGTCTCCGTGACGTCTCCGTTGCGTCTCCGTGACGTCTCCGCGTCGTCTCCGTGACGTCTCCGTGGCGTCTCCGTGGCGTCTCCGCGTCGTCTCCGCGTCGTCTCCGCGACGTCTCCGTGACGTCTCCGTCGACGTCTCCGTGACGTCTCCGTGACGTCTCCGTGGCGTCTCCGTGGCGTCTCCGTGGCGTCTCCGTGACGTCTCCGTTGCGTCTCCGTGCCGTCTCCGTTGCGTCTCTGCGTCGTCTCCGTGGTTATGCGAGTTCACGGCCTCCAAAAAGTTGCGCCGTGGCGGCGGCGGTGTCTCAGCGGGGGGGAGGGGGGAGGGGGGTCTTTTTTCTTTTTGCGTTTATTAGAAAGGAGGGCAGCGAGAGCGCCGAGCCTCGACTCGCCGGAGTCTGTCAGCAGTTAAAAGCAGCCTTCCCACGCACGCGAGAGCGCGCGAGAGAGAGAGAGAGAGAGAGCGCGCGCGCGAGAGAGAGAGAGAGAGCGAGAGAGAGAGAGAGAGAGCGAGCGCGAGAGAGAGAGAGAGAGCGCGCGAGAGAGAGAGAGAGAGAGAGAGCGCGAATTCGCGCGACAGGATGAGAGCGCGACGGCGAGAGAGAGATTCTGCGTAGTCGCACGCAGAGAGAGAGATTTGGACGAGCGCAAGAGATGAGAGACAGAGAGATGCTGATGCAGCGCGCTGAGGAGAGAGAGATGGACGAGCGCAAGAGACGCGGAGAGCGAGAGAGCGCGAGACGAGAGAGCTCTGCGAAGATCGAGAGACGAGAGAGAGAGAGAGAGACAGATGACGTCTTGCTTCTCCGCAGAGAGCGAGAGACGAGAGAGAGACTGAGAGAGAGATACGACGAGCGAGAGAGCTTCTCGAGACAGAGAGACGTTCTCCCGGCGCGCGAGAGACCTTCGCTTTAGACGAGAGACGAGAGAGACTCTCAGACGAGACTGCGAGACGCGATGACGAGAGAGAGTGTCACCTCAGTGCCAGTTCTCCTCTGTGATGGTTGGATTATGAAGGAGGCGGTTGTTTATACCCCCAGTTGATGAATCACGTGCCCCCCACCCCGCCCTTGACTTCCCCCCACCCCTCACCCCCCACCCCCTCCCTTTTTCACACCCCCACCCTCTCGCCCCCTTACTCCCCTACCCCTCACCCCCACTCTCCAGAACCCTCACCCCCCCTCCCTCACCCCCCACTCTCCACCCTGCGTGTAAGACGGTTTCAGAGACGTACCATGAATAGTAAATGTCCTCATCGGCATGGTAACCCCGGCCCCCCCCCCCCCCCCCCGCTTTTACACGAGCACGGGTCACGCTCGCACACCACCACGTCGCCTCTCCTGCCCCCCGGTGGCATGTTCTGAGCGGGGACCCGCAGGATGCCGGCTCGTGATTGGAGGACGGCGAGGCCGGTCTGGGTCATACGATTTGATCGGCGGCCAATTTAAGTTTAAGCTCGGCCGATTGGACCGGTTGGACCCATTCTGATTGGTCATCGGTGCCTGACCTCACAGATCTGACGGTTGGAGGTGTCCTCATACTTTCGGCCGCCTGGTGGAGACGTCCCCCGAGCGAGGACCGCGCCGCCGTCTTCATGTTTTATGAGCGCGAGGTCTCGCGAGTCGGCGGTTACGAGTCGGAGTCCCGACTCGACTCGAGCGGTTCTGTTATGTGGAGCGAAAAACCCGGCCACCCAGAAAACATCAGAGAACCCCGCTCCACCCCTCCGGCCGTCGGAACCCGGCTCTCCGGTTCGCCTCGGGCTCCGGAAATATCACTCCGTTACGTTCCCGCCCTCGGGGGATTGTCACGAGACGATCGGGTGGGCAGGGTTCGGATGGTGGGCGGGGTCCGAGCGGAGTGGTTCCACTTCGGGAGCAGAAGCCCAGAATCATTAGCGGACAAAATATTAGGACACCCTCCCATGTGACGTGTGGCCGGAATATTAGGGAATGTCCAACCGTCACAAGGGCAGAACCTCACACCCTCTTGTGGACGGTGCAGCTTTTCAATCAAATGTCCTGAGAGCTGTAAAGTCCTCGAACCGTGAGTCCACGCAGGACTCATTTTCCATTTTAACCTTTAAACCGGTCCTAACCCGTCCCTCCCTTTTGCCTTGGGCTCCCGTAAGTCGCTCATTAAGCCGGAACGTCGCCGGAATCCGGACTCCGCGGCGCCTCCCGCAGTCAGCTCGTTGAGTCGTGCCTCCCACCAGGCGCCGGGGCCGGACACCGGTTCGCACCACTACCGCCCCCTTGTGTTTACATCGCGCTACGGCGGCCCCGACCGGCAGGCGTATCGCTCACAGCGATGTGGCAGAGCCACGCCCCAGTGTCACCCGCCCCGACACACCGGACGCTTATGTCCAGAAACCCACCCCCCCCCCGCGTGATGAGCGGACACACAGGCGGACCCCCGAGGGTCAGCCCGTTAACCGCCGACACAAATAACGGCCTTTCGATCGCCCGCCGTCCGCCGGAATGAGAACCTGCCAATCATCGCGGCCCGTTCGCGGCGTGATGGATGGATCGTACCGCCGAGCCGAGGCGCAGAATAACCCCTCGGTTGCCCCCCCTTAGAGGGGGGGGGGGGGGGTTTTAACTCCGTACCGACGGAGTGGACGGCTTGTCCGCGCGCTCCGGAACCGCCATTAACCGCCGGTCTGATCTCCCCTCCATTAATCACGCCGCGCCGTGCGCCACCATCGTTGCGCTAATTGCCTGCACTCGGATCGTTCTGCCCCTTTTGAAGAGCTGAACCGTTCCCACCAAGGTGACACCGGGGGGGGGGGGGGGGCTGGGAAGGGGGGGGGTGACGTGACCCGGGGGAGTCACCGAAACGTCGGGGGTCATCTCGTACGTTAAACAGAGGCAACAGGGCCCTCGGGTTGCCAGATTTACAGAAATCGCTCTTTTATTAAACTCGGTGTTAGTTCAGCCCTCGGCTCTAGGACATGACGCACGTTCCGCTAAATGGCCACCCCCCCCCCGCCCAACTACACCCCCCCCCCGAAAGCCCCCCCGAATGAGCACACAACACACACACACACACAGCATACAACACAAACGTACAACAGTTCCCTCAACCTGCGTGCCCCCAAAGAGAACATCAACATTCATTCATTCATTATCTCCCGCTTTATTCTCTATTAGGGTCGCGGGGGGTGGGGGGTGGGGCCCCCATGCCCATCCAGGGGAGAACGTTTGGGCGCTGGGCAGATAGACCAGGAAGGACACCCAATCCATCGTTGGGCACACACTCACTCACACAGACACACTCTATATGGGGCAATTTGGAGAACTCACTTGACTTGATCCTGTTTTTTGGACTTGGGAGAAACCGGAGAAACCCGGAGGAAACCCTCGCGGACACGGGGAGAACATGGAAACTCCACCCAGATGGGGATTCGAACCGGGAATCCCTAGAGCTGAGAGGAGAACATGCTAAACCACTAAGCCACCGTGCTGCCAGAACATCAACATTTATTATAATAATTAAAGCATAAAACATAGAACCCGACTGCAAGGCATGCTGGGAAACGGTAGTCATAATAATATTCGGTGGTAGTTCCGGCAACAGTACGTCAGTCGATCACATTGCCCCGCCCCCTTTATAAGCGGTTTGAATGGAACGTTCATTTAAATGAGACGTGATGCCGGCACAGGGGGCGTGGCACCGGTTTTGGGACGAGCGAGAGAGAGAGCGACGTGTGTGTGTGTGTGTGTGTGTGTGTGTGTGTGTGTGTGATACAGTGATGTAATCAACCTCCTTAATTCTCAAACCAGTGGACTGATCCATGGTTCGCGACGCTGCATTGTGAATACCCCCCCCCCCCCCCCCCGCCGATGGGCGTGGCCGTCTCGAAAGGGGGCGTGTTCAGGTGCACCTCTCCTGGTGGAAAATCGACCCCCCCAGCTTTTTAAACATGGAACGGCCCCGCTCATGAATAATTAATGAGGACGCACGCGATGCTCGTTTATTTTTAGCTCGTTTCCGGTCGGTCCGGCGCTCCCATCCTCCCCCTGACATCCGGACGAGGGCAGAGCGGATCCGGGGCCCGGCGTCGGATCAGTATTCCAGGCGGCGCGCGGGCTGATTGCGGCGCTGACGGTCGCGCGGCGTCGGCGTGGTGGTGCGGCGGGGTGATTAATATCTGGCATTAGCTTCATTGCTTCGGTTATTAGGAGGCAGAGGAACACCTGCTGCTTCGGAGGACGAGTTCTGGCTCCTCGCCAGGCGGCTTCCCGAGGTCGCCACCCTGTGGTCGATGAGGGAAGCGCGGCGTTCGGGTCGTCGTCACGCCTGATGAACGGACGCAACGTGGCGGTTTGGGGACGCCGTGACGAGGCGTCAGGTGGTGACCACACACACTTTATGTTTGAGGAGCCGGGATAGGTCACACGGCAAGGGGAGGATGAGGGCGGCGGCGACCCCACCCACCCACGGTCCGACTTCGGTGGCCAATCGTGAAGAACCGCGCGGTCTGTCCGCCTGCACCTGAGAAAAGAGTCGCACGGCGTCGCATGCCGGTCTGAATCAAAGGACAGGAGTCGACTCCCACAGACGATTCAGAGGAACCACGGCTTTGGGTTCCCCATCCTCTTCCTTGCCCCCCCACCTGCAGTCCTGCAGACTGACCTGCAGGGGTCGCTGTGCCTGGTGACCGTACTGTAAACTGTTTATTTGTTCTTATCGGTTTAAATTGTTTGTCAGAGGTTTTAACGTCTTGTTCGTCTCATAATTCGGTTCCACGTTCTAAATGCACGCACGCCAGGTTCCGAACGTCGCCTCGCGCCTCGCACCTCGCACCTCGCGTTCGCGCCGCTGAATAAACCGCCGCCGTCTGCGCTCCCCCGTCTTTAAAGGGATGATGAATCCCGCAGACCGCCGTCAACTCGCGCCACGTAAAAATAGAATTCATTAGGTTCGGCTGATTCGCGGCGTTCCGTCTGCGTGCGGTAAGTCAGAGGTGGGGGTGCGGGGGGCGGGGGGGGGGGGCGCCGCTCTGACGGGTTCAGAGGGAGAGAACATTAAAGGTATTAAGAAATGATTCGGCTACAAATCTGTTTCCATTCCGCTCTCAGTGTCGGAAACAACGCCGCCGTTGAACGGAATAACCTTTAAATCTGAAGCAAGCGCACGTTCAGCCAGCAGGGGGCGCTGAGGGGATAACGGGAGCTCGCCGAGACATCGGGGGAGCCGTTGGTGGCGCTGTTCTCGTGACTCGTTTACACACCAAACAGAAATTACAATCAAAGAGGCGGGACTTAACGACCTGCTTATGGAGCTGCTGCACGGATCAGGCTGAGGCACCAGGGGGCGCCGCTGAGGGATGCCACGAAACAACAGGAACAACAGGGAGGGGTCCCGGTTCTCACTTACTCCTCTAATAGAGCGCCACCTACAGGAACTTCAGCACAGCTGCTTCGCTAATAGAGTGCCATCTACAGTTTTGGTTCCTTGGTTTTTGGTTCCTTTGTTTTGGTTCTTTGGTTTTTGGTTCCTTGGTTTTGGTTCCTTTGTTTGGTTCTTTGGTTTTTGGTTCCTTGGTTTTGGTTCCTTGGTTTGGTTCCTTGGTTTTGAGTCCTTGGTTTTGGGTTTTGGTTCTTTGGGTTTTGGTTCCTTGGTTTTTGGTTCCTTGGTTTTGGTTCCTTGGTTTTGGTTCCTTGGTTTTGAGTCATTGGTTTTAAGTTTTGGATCTTTGGTTTTTGGTTCCTTGGTTCTTTGGTTTAGGTTCTTTGGTTTTGGTTCTTTTGGTTTTGGTTCTTTGGTTTTTGATTCCTTGGTTTTGGTTCCTTTGTTTTGGTTCCTTGGTTTTGTGTCCTTGGTTTTGGGTTTTGGATCTTTGGTTTTTGGTTCCTTGGTTTTGAGTCCTTGGTTTTGGGTTTTGGATCTTTGGTTTTTGGTTCCTTGGTTTTGGTTCCTTGGTTTTGAGTCCTTGGTTTTGGGTTTTGGTTCCTTGGTTTTTGGGTCCTTGGTTTAGGTTCTTTGGTTTTGAGTCCTTGGTTTTGGGTTTTGGTTCTTTGGGTTTTGGTTCCTTGGTTTAGGTTCTTTGGTTTTGGTTCCTTGGTTTTGGGTTTTGGTTCTTTGGGTTTTGGTTCTTTGGTTTTTGGTTCTTGGGTTTTGGTTCCTTGCTTTTGGTTCCTTGGTTCTTTGGTTTTGGTTCCTTGGTTTTGGTTCCTTGGTTTTTGGTTCCTTGATTTTTGGTTCTTTGGTTTTGGTTCTTTGGTTTTGGTTCCTTGGTTTTGGTTCTTTGGTTTTTGGTTCTTTGGGTTTTGGTTCCTTAGTTTTGGTTCTGTGATCTTTAGCTCTTTCCCGTGTGAGGATCCTCCTCCGTCGGGCCTATCCCGTCGGTTTACCTCGCGCTGGCAGTCACATGGTTCAGGTGTGTAACCGCGTTCCGTCAGACGAAGCCGGCGTTCCGATCGGATTTCCTCGGCGTTCCCCGCCGCGCCGCCACGTCCTCGAGCGGGTTCCTCACAAAAGACGTGCTAATCACCTGCCGCCGTTAACGAGCGCGCCGCCGCCGCCTTATTGACCTCCATTCAGCGCGACCGCCGCTAATCCGTCACGCAGCAATCACAGAAGAACGGGGCCTCCCGTCCCGGGGCCCGCGGGGCCCGCCGGCCACCATCAGATGCTCGCGATCGAGGGATTAATCGCAGCGTGCTGATTGGCTGCGGCGGCGTCTCTACCTCGCTGTTTATACCTCGCCGCCTTGTGAGGTCCGGACGTGGGTGGGGGGGGGGGGGGGGGGGGGGACGAGGGGGGGTAGGTTGGTATAAATCGTCAGCATGTTGGGAACGTTCTCCTCGTGTAGACACTTTGTTTCAAAGAGCGTAACCCCCTTCCCGGCATTAATTAACGTCTTAATTAACTCGGTGATTAATTCTAGCTGGGGGGGGGATTTACGGGGGGAGGTTGGATTAGGGGGGGAGGGGGGGGAGGGGAGGCCTTCCAGCTGTCATGAGAACGGCAACCTCGTCTGCTGGCGCCCTCTAATCACACGCCCCGCTCGTTTGCCGCTTAACGAGGCGCCGGCGCCGTTACCCCCCCCCCCTCGCTCCGGGGGGTGTCGGCGCGTTCCACGCGGAATCCCGATGTTTCGCCAGAGAACGCTTCCCGTCGTCTTCGGGGGAGGGGGGGGGGTTGTGCCGTGAGTCGCGGTGCGCGGAACGTGAAGTTTGCGAATGCGCAAACACACGCTCTATATGGGGCAATTTGGGGCACTCAATTCACCTTAAATCCATGTTTTTTTGGACTGTGGGAGGGGGGAGGAGGACGAGGCCTTCCAGCTGTCATGAGAAGGGCAACCTCGTCTGCTGGCGCCCTGTAATCACACGCCCCGCTCGTTTGCCGCTTAACGAGGCGCGTCGGCGCCTCCCGATGTTTCGCCAGAGAACGGTTCCCGTCGTCTTCGGGGGGGGGGGGTGGTGGTTGCGGTGCGCGGAACGTGAAGTGCGCTCTCGCGTTTGCGAATGCGTTCACACACGCGCTATATGGGGCAATTTGGGGCACTCAATCCACCTTGAATCCATGTTTTTTTTGGACTGTGTAGGGGGGGAGGAAAACCGGAGGAAACCCATGCGGGCACGGGGAGGACATGCAAACTCCAGCCCCCCCCCCCCCCCCCCCCCCCGGGGCCGAGAGGAGAACATGCAAAACCACCAAGCCGCCGTGCCGCCCTCACAGAGCAGAGCCGCCCTGAAATCTGATGGCGAGTCTTTTCGGGCGGAACCTCTTTTCGCTACTATGTTCCCCGAGTGATGGAACCCCCCCTGCAGGTCGCGCCGGTACACTTCCCAGCATGCCCCCCCCCCCCTTCCGGGGTGCATTCTTGCGAGAATAAGGAGGAGCACGCGGAACGGGCCGGCGCCACCGAACCGGAACCTGAAACTAATTACTGGCTCCATCCAGGCAGAGTGGGGGGGGTGGGTGGGGGGGTGGGTGGGGGGGTGGAGGAGGATGTACGTAAACACCGCAGCGTGTCCGAGGCGGTTCCTGCCGGGTGGAGGGGGGAGGTGCCGCACCGTCATCAGGACGAGGCCCCGGTCTTCGTGGAGTCCGTATTTGCCCCCCCCCCCCGGCTGGACTCTGTGATAACGGAGGGGGGAGGGTAATTATTTTTTTCCGGCAGAGCTCGCTCTGAGCAGCGTGTAATTGCCCCGTTAGCTGCCGGGACCTCGCAGGTCGTAAAATAAATTTCGGCGGGGCGCGCCGGGACCTTTAGGCCGTGAACCGCTGACATCTTTATAGGGGGGTGGGGGGTGGAGGCACGAGGCGGAGCTCGGGTTCTGCAGTGGATCGCTGGAGACGGAGAACCTCACGTTTCATTCCTGCCGCCACAGCGCCCCCTACATCTGTATCTTTCATTCATTCATTATCTCCCGCTTTATCCTCTATTAGGGTCGCGGGGGTGGGGGTTCCCCATGCCCATCCAGGGGAGAACGTCTCGGGCGCTGGGCAGATACACCCAGGACAGGGCGCCAATCCATCGCTGGGCACACACTCACTCACACAGACACACTCTATATGGGGCAATTTGGAGAACTCAATTGACTTGATCCATGTTTTTGGACTGTGGGAGGAAACCGGAGAACCCGGAGGAAACCCTCGCGGACACGGGGAGAACATGGAAACTCCACCCAGATGGGGATTCGAACCGGGAATCCCTAGCGCTGAGAGGAGAACATGCTAAACCACTGAGCCACCGTGCCACCACATCTGTATCTGTGACGTTAATTACATTAAATACTGAATCTAAAACGGGGGGGGGGGGGGGCAAAGGTTGCTTAGTGAGTCCCGGTTCGAATCCCCATCTGGGTGGAGTTTCCATGTTCTCCCCGTGTCCGCGTGGGTTTCCTCCGGGTTCTCCGGGTTTCCTCCCACAAGTCCAAAAACATGGATCAAGTCAATTGAGTTCTCCAAATTGCCCCATATAGAGTGTGTGTGTGTGTGTGAGTGAGTGTGTGCCCAGCGATAGATTGCCCCCCTGTCCTGGTTGTATCTGCCCAGCGCCCGAGATGTTCCCCCCTGGATGGGTACCTGCGACCCTATAGAGGATAGGAGGACATGTCCTATCTTGTGTCCTGTGGAGGACATGTCAACAGTTTAGGGAAGGCCCGTTACAGGACCTCGGCGGACAAAACAAGAGCCCTGATCAACCTTTAAAGGATGCTGGTTCCTCATACCGATGTTCTCCTGGAGGGGGCGACCGAGGGCGTGACCTCCATCAGGTCCTCCTCCTCACCCTCCCCCGAACGCCTTCCGTCTGTTTGTGAACGTTCCACGCTACCTCTGAGCCTCGTTCCTCACGTGGACGTTCCTTCTCCAGCGCCTCGTGCCTCGCGGCGCTCACGTCGCGTCAGACCGACACGTCTTGCGGTCCGCCCGCCGCGGTGCTGACGGGGAGAACAGAACGGTGACAGCCACCTGTCCCGTCAGTCGCGCGAGAATCAGAACGCCGATCCGTGAGGAGCCGTCGAACGCAGCTGTTTGGATCGACTCCGGCGGAACGTTCGGCTGAGCGCTGGGCCCGCTCCCGTTTCATTTAGTTTTTTTTTTGTCGTTTGAAGTCTAAACTCGGTGAAGTTCCACACGTCTCCACCGGGTTCCGCCGATGTTCCGCGCCGTTATCGCGTTAAACGCGGCGAGCGTTTGGCGTGGGAGCCGGATGGGGGAGGGGGGAGACGCACGAAAAAAAGGGCCTTCCCTAAACTGTTTGGCGTACAGGTTTCCTGATGCCCCCGGTGGAGGACGGGAGTATTGACGTGCTGATTTTATCCCGAGTGAACCGTCTGAATGATGCAGTGACACTATTCAGAGGGAAACATGAGCACCTCGACACCACACACACACACCACACACACACCACACACACACACACACACACACACACACACACACACACACACACACACCACACACACACACACACACACACACACACACACACACACACACACCGTCCGGTCGATCGTGTGCTCTCGGTGACCGTGCTGAACCCGACTCTCAAAGCTCTTGCCGACTGACCCGAAGGTTGAAAGCTGAAATGACGACGCCGCCCGGCCGCCGGTGCGTGACCCCCGAGCCGTGACTGCTGTCGAGGTTTTGTAGCACCGCTGACCCCGCCCTCTGACCCCCCCCCCCCCCCCCGCTTCCTTTGAGAATGATCTACACAGCGATACGGGCTCCCGCTACACCTCACAGCGCACCTTCTGCTTAATCCTCTACTAGGGTCGGGAGAGAAGGGGGGGGGGTTCTTCATGCCCATCCAGGGGGGGACGTTTCGGGCGCTGGGCGGATACCCTCAGTCTATCGAGGGGGGGAACACTCACTCACACAGACAGACATGCATTGTATATGGGGCAATTTAGGGCATTCCATTCACCTTGAATCCGCGTTGTTGGACTGTGGGAGGAAACCGGAGAAGCCGGAGGAAACTCCACCTGGATTTGGGGTTCGTACCCGGAACTGACCCGAAATTTTAAATATTACGTTGATGAGGGATTATAGTAGTTGTCGCAACTGTTTCTCGTTTGGAGGAGGGGGGGGGGCATTAGTGAGCGTAATCATCCCTCAGAGGGTTCGGGTTTTATTTTATTGTGTCGTTCTTTTATTTTATTGTGTGTTCTATAAACCCCGTGGTGGGGGGGGGTTAAGACATGTGGATGACGTTCTGAGCGGCGACGTCAGGTGATCGATCTGCTCGCGCTCGCGCCGGACCTCCACCCGCCCTGCTGTGTTTCCAGGAAAACATTCTGTAACCCTGCGCTGTTCTGTGGAACGGGAGCTCGGGTGGAGCGCTGATGCGCTGTTCTGCGGTTTCTGGAAGGATTTCACATGAAATATTCATCGCTCTTAAGTGACAGAGCCAGAGGGAGGCGGGGCGGGGGGGCGGGGTGGGGTAGCGGGCGCGATGACGCCCGTGTGAGGGATGGATTGGATCGGACTGCTCCGGAGATCACGCTCGAGGTCCACGGACTGAACAGCGCCCTGAAACGGGAAGATCCGGCAGGTCACCAGGTTCAGAGGGGTTATGTATCAGCGGGTGGTGGTTAGGGGGTCGATCTGAAGGCTGTGGGTTCGATTCCAGGTCCACATGTGGGTCTTTGAGCAGGACCCTTAACCCTCATTGCTCCAGGGGGCGCTGTATGACCCTGTGTTCCGACCCCAACCGCGTTGGGATGCTTGTCGCGTTGGATTCGCAGATCCGGCCGGTCACCCGGTTCAGAGGGATCAACGGAACATCAGCGCTCTGAAACGGGCAGATCCGGCCAGTCACCCGGTTCAGAGGGGCTCATGGAATATCAGGGGGGTGGTAGCTCGGTGGTTAGGGGGTCAATCTGAAGGCTGTGGGTTCGAATCCCAGGTTTACTGCAATGACCCATGTGGGTCTTTCAGCAGGACCCTTATCCCTCATTGCTCCAGGGGGCGCTGTGTGACCCTGTGTTCTGACCCCAACCGCATTGGGATGCCTTTAAGTCGCGTTGGATTTGCAGATCCAGCCGGTCACCCAGTTCAGAGGGGCTCATGGAATATCAGGGGGGTGATAGCTCGGTGGTTAGGGGGTCAATCTGAAGGCTGTGGGTTCGAATCCCAGGTTTACTGAAATGACCCATGTGGGACTTTGAGCAAGTCCTTTAACTCCAGGGGGCGCTGTATGACCCTGTGTTCTGACCCCAACCGCGTTGGGATGCTTTTAAGTCTCGTTGGATTTGCAGATCCGGCCGGTCACCCAGTTCAGAGGGGCTCATGGAATATCAGGGGGGGTGGTAGCTCGGTGGTTAGGGGGTCAATCTGAAGGCTGTGGGTTCGAATCCCAGGTTTACTGAAATGACCCATGTGGGACTTTGAGCAAGTCTTTTAACTCCAGGGGGCGCTGTGTGACCCTGTGTTCCGACCCCAACCGCGTTGGGATACTTGTAAGTCTCGTTGGATTCGCAGATCCGGCCGGTCACCCGGTTCCGAGGGATCAACGGAATTTCATCGTTTCAGACTGAAGAGCGTTCCGGAACGGGCAGATCCGGCCGGTCACCCGGTTCCGAGGGATCAACGGAATATCATCGTTTCAGTTCAGCGTTCCGAAACGTTTCACCCGGTTCAGAGGGATCAACGGAATTTCAGCGTTTCAGACTGAAGAGCGTAACGGAACGGGCAGATCCGGCCGGTCACCCGGTTCCGGGGGATCCCTGTAATGGCTCCGCTTCGGCCACATCGCTGACTCTGTGATCGGCTATCCACGCCTTCCCCCCCCGTAAATGGCTCATTGATTTCCATTGGCGGCGGTTCCGTTTACGTGGTCGGAACCGTTCCCTCCGTTTAGGACCCCTCACTCTTAAATAATTGACCCGTTCTCCGTTCGTAGCTCGTCTGTAATCGCTTCCCCGCCGTTCCCGAGCCGCGCAGCGGTTCCACCGCCGAATTAATCTCGGGTTCCGAGGCGAGAGTCGGGTGGAGGAGGGGGGGGGGGGGGGTGGAGGTGACGGGGGTTTCAGTGGGGGGGGGGTGGAGGTGTCGTCTTCGGCGCGCCGTGTGATTTACAGTCTCTGTTTATTTAGCCCGAGGCCGTTCCCTCTTTGTTTGATACTCTGTTTGTTCGCGGCGGAACTCGGTGGAACCGCCATTCTTTATTTATATATTTCTTTATTTATGAATTAAATTTTTTTTATTTGTTGTTTAATAAACGAACGTCGTGACTCGGAACGCCGGGGCGGTCCAGTCTGGCCCCCTATTTTTGGTCATACGGTGTTTATTAATCGCATCTCATTATAAGGGTGGGGCGGGGGTATGGTGGGGGAGGGGAGGGGGGTTCCACATGCCCATCCAGGGGAGAACGTTTCGGGTGCTGGGCAGACACACCCAGGACAGGGCGCCACTGGGCACACACTCACTCACACAGACACACCCACTATATGGGGCAATTTAGGGCACTCGTTTCACCTTGAAGCCATGTTTTTGGACTGTGGGAGGAAACCGGAGAACCCCGAGCTGGGATGTTCCTCCCCGTGTCTGCTTCTTCATCCCACAGTCCAAAAGCGTGGATTCAAGGTGAATTGCCAGCTCTAAATTGCCCCTATATACCGTACTGTGTTTAGACGTGTGTGCCCTGCGATGGACTGGCGGCTCGTCCGAGGGTGTGTCCGGCCAGCGTCCTAAACGTTCTCCCCTGGCTGGGCATGGGGGACAACAACCCCCCCCCGGCATTGTGTTGATGCGAGCGTTCCTCTGAATCCTGTCTCTCTCTCTTTGTGTCTGTCTGTGCAGAGGGTATGCGGAACGTCACCATGGAGTCGAACTCTTTGGGGATGCCCATGTCGGACCCCGGGGCCTGGGCGACGGCCATGAACAACCTGGGCATGGCCCCCATGGGCCCCCCTCTCCTTCCAGGTAACGTGAGCCGAGCCGCGTGTCCGTTCGGGAATCGTCTCGGGGAATCGTGACTCCCGCGTTCGACTCACTGCGCCGTTTCCCGACTGACGCCTGCCCTCGTGAGGGCGCCGAGCCCCGCCCCCCACCCCGCCCCACACACCCCACCCCGCCCCGCCCCACACACCCCCCCCCCCCCGCGCTCGCTGTGGCTAATTGGTCCCCGGCCGTTGTTGGCCGGCGGCTCGGTTGTAGTGCGGAGTGAGCGTTTACGGCGAGGCGGGCTGCCAGCTGGAGGGGCGGGCAGCAACCGTCAGCTGGTGCGCTGGCACGGGGGACGACTCGAGGCCACACGGCTGCCAGCGGAACCCCCCCCCACCCCCTCCCCACCCCCACCCCCGAAATTATCATCATTACGAATAATCAGCGAAAACAAAACGGGACGTTTAGGAGGCAGTCGGGGTTCCGATTCCGGGAGGGATGAGTGCCGTGTAAGGACACAACCCCGTCTTCATTCAGTCCTCTCATCTGCAAAAGCAGGTGCGTTCAAGTTTGGGGGGGGGGGGGAGGTGGGGGTCCACCGTGAAGGCACGATGGGGACAGACGAACCCGGACCGACCCACACAGGACCCCCCACCCCTGTCCAGCACCACGGAGAACCCACAGCGCGAGACATCACC
This sequence comes from Corydoras sp. C115, assembly GCA_019802505.1. Classification (NCBI taxonomy): domain Eukaryota; kingdom Metazoa; phylum Chordata; class Actinopteri; order Siluriformes; family Callichthyidae; genus Corydoras; species Corydoras sp. C115. The sequence continues at coordinate 245,432 of JAFMOC010000257.1, forward strand.
TCCAACCGCCGGCAGCTCTTCCCTCGCCGTCTCCTCCAACCCAGAGGCTCCATCCTCATCGTCCGTCCTCCAGTCCAGTACAAACCTCCACCTCCCACCTCAGATCACCTCCATCTCACCTCCATCTCACCTCCCTAACCTCGTCCTCAAAGCTTCTGTTCCAACCTCATCACACGCATCTTCTCCTCCAACACCTCCTCCATCGTCTCCCTAGGTTTGGGGTTAGGTCGCACCATCACCTTTGACCACCTGCAGGTCGTCCCACACACCACATCACCACCATCCTCATCATCCATCCTCCAGTCCAGTACAAACCTCCACCTCCTACCTCAGATCACCTCCATCTCACCTCCATAAAACTCGTCCTCAAAGCTTCTGTTCCAACCTCATCCCTCGCATCTCCTCCAACACCTCCTCCATCGTCTCCCTAGGTTTGGGGTTAGGTCGCACCATCACCTTTGACCACCTGCAGGTCATCCCCACACCACATCACCACCATCCTCATCATCCAACCTCCAGTCCAGTACAAACCTCCACCTCCTACCTCAGATCACCTCCATCTCACCTCCATCTCACCTCCCTAACCTCGTCCTCAAAGCTTCTGTTCCAACCTTATCCCTCGCATCACCTCCAACACCTCCTCCATCTTCTCCCTAGGTTTGGGGTTAGGTCGCACCATCACCTCCATCCACCTGCAGGTCATCCCCACACCACATCACCACCACCATCCTCATCATCCAACCTCCGAAACAGTATAATCCTCCTCTGTACGTCTCCATCTCTGAGCACCTCCACCTCACCCTTCTAAGTTTGTCTCCAGAGCTCCGTCATCCGCCGCCCCTCGTTCCTCCACCTTCTCCCTAGGTTTGGGGTTAGGTCGCACCATCACCTTCGACCACCTGCAGGTCATCCCACATCCGTCCCTCGTTCCTCCACCTTCATCTTCACCTTCACCTCCACTCCGTCCTCGTCCTCAGGCTTAGGCTTCTGAACCTACGGATCCCACCTCACCACCTCCATAACCCACCTTCTCCTCCTGCCCGGTGGCTCCATCCTCATCTTCCATCCTCCAATACATCCATCTGGGAGGGGTGGGGAGGGGGGTGGGGGCGGAGGGGGTTCTGCACGACTCAAATGCTTGAACTCTTTTAGTTTCTCAAAATCAATTAACGAAATATTAACATGCAGCATGGCTCTGTTTCTCGGGGGGGGCTGCTGGGTCCTCGCAGGACTTCAGTAAAATGAGATTAAGCGGATTCGGTAAGCGGGCGGATGTGCTGACGTAGCGAATGCAGAGTGGAGACGGGGGAGGGGGGCGAGGCGGGGGGGGGGGTTCTGCGGTTCGCGGCGGATGGAAATGCGAGACGGCAGCAGCTGCCTTTTATTTATTTATTTATTTATTTATTATTTTTTAAAACCCGGGTGATTGATGAGGGGGACGTCCGCGCCAGGCAGAGCGCCCGCTTCCGGGACCGAGATCCAGGTCGGGTTCCGTGAGGAACCGATGCGGAACGTGCCGACGGGACGCAGGACGGGACCGGGCGCTCGTTAGCGGCCTCGCCCCCGTTAGGTGGCATTAAGACGTTTCCTGCGGCTGCATCGCAGCGAGGACTGCGTCCCGGAGGACTCGGCTCTTTTTTCGGACGGGGAGACGCGCTTCGTGTTTCGTCTGCCGAGTCCAGCTACTCGGGTTTCCCCGCGCCCTGCCCCCTGGTGGCGGCATCGAAGCGGCGCCGGCCGTGCGGAGGAGCTCCATTCCACACCGGTGTTAATTCACCGTTAATTAGAACGGCCGTTGTGATCGGCCTCTTTGCCCGACGTCGGTGTCCCGATTCTTTCCCTCCACGTTCTCCGTTCACGGCCCCGCCCCCTCCTCTCAAACCTGGATTGGTCCCGCCAACATCCGCATCGGCGTTCCGATTCCTCACATGCCTGTGACTTGCTTGAGTAAAGTATATAATTTGCTCCTGAGCAGTGATCTCTCACAGGGCGCCATAAATATCCCTGTGGGGGGGGAGGGGGGAGGGGGGGGGGGGAGGGGAGGGGAGGGGAGGGGAAGAAGAAGAAGTGTGGGTGGCTTAAATTTACCCAGAGTCCACTTAGCTTGAAATATGCCGTGGTACGCGAGCGGAGCGGGGCGTGTATATTTCAGCGGCGCCGTTGATAAGATGTGAATTTAAAGAAGATGAAGGAGGCCGTTTATAAAGCGGGCGCGGCGCGGCGGCCCCAATACGGAGGGAAGACGCGCCTGCCGTAATCCGCCAGGACGCCGACGCCGCGTACGGCTTATTCAACGCTGATGTCAGCGCAGCGCACAAATCCCACGCCGACGGAACGTACAGAGTTACTCTGAATGCATCATTTAGATATATATATGTATGTATACTGTGTGTGTGTGTGTATATATAGGCATGTTTATATATATATATATACATTCATTATCTCCAGCTTTATCCTCTATTAGGGTCGCGGTGGGGTTCCCCATGCCCATCCAGGGGAGAACGTCTCCGGTGCTGGGCAGATACACCCAGGACAGGGCGCCAATCTATCGCTGGGCACACACTCACTCACACAGACACACTCTATATGGGGCAATTTTTTGAGAATTCAATTGACTTGATCCATGTTTTGGGACTGTGGGAGGAAACCGGAGAACCCGGAGGAAACCCACGCGGACACGGGGAGAACATGGAAACTCCACCCAGATTGGGATTCGAACCGGGAATCACCTAAAAACTGCGCTGAGGGGAGAACGTGCTAAACCACTAAGCCACCGTACCGCCTGTTTATGTTTATTTATATATATATATATATGTGTGTGTGTGTGTGTGTTTGTATATATAGTCATGTTTATATGTATATATATATTCAGGCGGCACGGTGGCTTAGTGGTTTGGCATGTTCTCCTCTCAGCGCTAGGGATTCCCGGTACGAATCCCCATCTGGGTGGAGTTTCCATGTTCTCCCCGTGTCCGCGTGGGTTTCCTCCGAGTTCTCCGGTTTCCTCCCACATTCCAAAAACATGGATCAAGTCAACTGAGTTCTCCAAATTGCCCCATATAGAGTGTGTTTGTGTGAGTGAGTGTGTGCCCAGCGATGGATTGGCGCCCTGTCCTGGGTGTATCTGCCCAGCGCCCGAGACGTTCTCCCCTGGATGGGCATGGGGAACCCCCCCGCGACCCTAATAGAGGATAAAGCGGGAGATAATGAATGAATGAATATATATATTCGTCTTCGGTTCCACCCCGCCTTTATCCGTCGTGCTACATCCCTTCCCATTAGGGGGCGCCACGGCGGAGGACATCCTCATGTTTAATTTAGCATAGCTTTACGCCGCGTGCTACATTTTTATATTTATTCATTATTATATATACATTTTTTGTATTTATTTATTTATTTATTTGTTAATGTTTAAAAACAAATATTGATTCATTATTTTATATTTATTTATTTATTAATTAATTTATTTGTTATTATGTTGTAAATTTGATATTTATTCATTATTATTATTTTATATAATTTTATTTATTATATAAATTTTATAATTATATTTATATATGTATGCGTATACATTTATTTTATATATATATATATTTTTTTTATAGAGTGGGGGGGGGGGTGGGGCATTTAGCATCAGCAGTGCGGGGCACCCATTACAGATTGTAGGTGTCCATTTTAAAAAATTGGAAAAACTAGGTCAGTTTGGTGAGGCCGTCCGGTCGGTCCGTCAGAGATCCGGGTTCTAAAGGGCGTGGCCGTGTTTATGAAACCCGTTTTGTTTTGGTGATGGAGAGGCGTGTCCCGGCGCTCATGTCCCCCGTATTGTTTGTATTGACGTCGGGGATTAATGAGTTCTCGCGTTCCGTCGCTCGCACGTCAGTGTAATTTATAACGAGCACAAAGCCGCCAAATGATTAACGACTTTAACCTCGTTTTAATTACGCAGCACTGATTCGTAATGGAGTTCGAACTGCGCATTGACATGTTCTCCTCTTATGAAGCGACCTCATCACAGTTTACGCGTGTGGCGCATCGTCGGCGTGATGACATCAGCATCGCGAAACGCTCCGCCCTCACAGCCACACGGGGGGGGGGGATCCACACGCCCATGCAGGGGAGAACGTTTGGGGCGATAGGACAGGGTGCCAATCTATTGCTGGGCTCACACTATAGGGGCAATTTAGATAGGGGCAATTTAGAGCAGCCAGTTGACAGGTTCTTGTTGGTGGCGCTGTTGATCTCGATGCTCTTCGTGCCGGTTCTGTTCTCGGCGTCGTTCCGAGCCGAGGTTCGTTCCTAACGGCAATCCAGGGGAGAACGTTTCGGGCGCCCCGGACACTCACTCACACTATATAGGGGCAATTTACAGCAGCCAGTTCACCTTGAATCCATCTTTTTGGACTGTGGGAGGAAACCGGAGAACCCGGAGGACACCCACACGGACATGGGGAGAACATGGACGTTCCACCCAGATTGGGATTCGAACCTGAATTCCCAGCGCTGCGAGGCGAACGTTCTAACCGCTAAGCCGTTGTGTCGCCGAGGGGCAATTTAGAGAAGCCAGTTCACCTTGAAATCCGTGTTTTTGGACTGTGGGAGGAAACCGGAGAACCCGGAGGAAACCCACGCGGACACGGGGAGGACATGGAAACTCCACCCAGATGGGGATTCGAACCTGGATCTCCGGCGCTGCGAGGCGGAGGTGCACCTCGCTGCCCCGCCCCTTTTTATACATCAATTTAATTAATAAAACGTGGACTCGTTCGACACTTCGTGGCTTTCTTTTTTTTTTTGGAGAACCGGTTGCTGGGACCGTAGAGCAGACGGAACACGGCGAGAGTGAACATCAGAACGTTCGGGGGCAGGGGACGGGTCCCGCCATTTCCACATCAAAGCGCCAGCCGCACATCCACCTGCAGCTCGACCACCTGAAAGAGAGAGAGAGAGAGAGAGAGAACCTGCGTTGTGTCATCGCTGGCACCACGACGAGAACCCAACGTTCCGTTCCCATCACGGGTGCTTTGACGTGTCGTAACGTGCCGTTCCCTTTGAGCTCCGGGAGGCGCTCTGACTTTGGCGGGTTGCTATTTGAGCGGTGCAGCCACCTCGTCTCAACGAGGTTCTCCGTGTTCCTGTGGCTGGAGAACCTACAGTTAGCGTTCCGTTCGTTTCGGGGTTCCGTGGGTTCGGGGTTCCGGCCGCGCCCACCGGGGGGAGCTCTACTCACGCGCAGCGTTGCCGTTTAAACGGCGCGACGTCGTATGTTTTCATTGTAAACCGCTGACTCCACACTCTGTTCATGTACTACGTTCTAAGTTCTACATACTACTACGTTCTAAAGCTCTGACCTCTGCCCTCTCTGTCTCTCCGCAGACTTCGACCCCGCCCTTGGCGTGATGACGGGCATCGCCCCCATGAACCCCCTGATGCCAGGCCTGGGCATCGTGCCGCCGCCCATCTCTCAGGACCTCCCGATCGTCAAGGAGATCATCCACTGCAAGAGCTGCACCCTGTTCCCGCCCAACCCGAGTAAGCTCCGCCCACTATCGACGCGGCTGTCCGGGTGAAAAGGCCGTCTCTCCGTTCTCACTCGCCGACGTTCCGACGTTCCGTCTCGGGCCGTATCGACGTGGCATTCCGATTCTGACGCGTTCTCCACCCGAACCTGAAGGTGGTCGCTGACCGGCGTGCCGGCTGTCAATCACAGCGCAGCGCTGATGAATAGAGTCTGCTGGGGGGGGGGTTCTCACGCTCGTTCTTTTGTCCGGGCTGAGAGGAGGAGGTGGTGGAGGTGAAGGAGGTGATGGAGGTAACGGAGGTGGTGGAGGTGATGGTGATGGAGGTGGTGGTGGTGATTGAGGTGAAGGAGGTGGTTGAGGTGATGGAGGTCATGGAGGTGATGGAGGTAACGGAGGTGGTGGAGGTGGAGGTGATGGAAGTAACGGAGGTGGTGATGGTGATGGAGGTGATGGGAGGTGGTGGAGGCGATGGAGGTGGTGGAGGTGATTGAGGTAACGGAGGTGGTGGGAGGTGATGGAGATGGTGGTTGAGGTGATGGAGGTGGTGGAGGTGATGGTGGTGGAGGTGATGGTGGTTGAGGTGATGGAGGTGGTGGAGGCGATGGAGGTGATTGAGGTAACGGAGGTGGTGGGAGGTGATGGAGATGGTGGTTGAGGTAATGGAGGTGATGGTGGTGGAGGTGGTTGAGATGATGGAGGTGGTGGAGGTGATGGAGGTGGTGGGAGGTGATGGAGATGGTGGTTGAGGTAATGGAGGTGATGGTGGTGGAGGTGGTTGAGATGATGGAGGTGGTGGAGGTGATGGAGGTGGTGGGAGGTGGTAGAGGTGATGGAGGTGATTGAGGTGATGGTGGTGGAGGTGGTGGAGGTGGTTGAGATGGTGGAGGTGATGGAGGTGGTGGGAGGTGGTAGAGGTGATGGAGGTGATTGAGGTGATGGTGGTGGAGGTGGTGGGAGGTGATGGTGGTAACGGAGGTGATGGAGGTGGTGGAGGTGATGGAGGTGAAGGAGGTAACGGAAGTGGTGAAGGTGATGAAGGTGGTGGAGGTGGTGGAAGTGATGGAGGTGATGGAGGAGTGGGGAGTGGATTTAGAGGATGGCTGAGTGGGTGGGTGGGTGGGTGGGTGGGGGTTTGTGTTATTGAGCAAGTCTCGCCCCTCGAGTCTCCCCTAGTGTCTCCAGACGGTACCGCAGCATCAGGACCAGATCAGAAGGCACTGTTGCATTAAGTTCTCCATCCTCTCCACCCCTATAGCACCTCAGGCCGTGGGTTCTCCCCGCTGGGGGGGGGTTGAAGAGTGACTCCCCCCTCCTCACTCCTTAGCCCCTCCCCCGCAATGCCATGTGGGAGGGGCCAGCACGAGGAACCTCATGTCCACATCACGGTGGACGTGAGAACCCGCGGCTGTGTCTCCACGCTGTCAGGCCGCCGTATGCTCCTCCACCACCCGCTGCGTCCTTCACTTCGGAACCTTCAGCACCTTCGGAACCCTCGGAACCCATGCGCGACCTTTCTGAGCGGCACTCGCGGCGCTCTCGCGCACTTCTCTCCTCGATCCCTGGAGCCCCGTCCCTCTGTGTCCATGTCCCAAAAAAAACCCAAACAAACCGAGGCTTGTTTGCGCGGAACGCTGCCGCTTGCCCTTTAATGCGACCTCTTTTACAAAATGGGAGCGCGCCTCACTGACCCCCCGCCCCGTCCCTCCAGCGCCTCCGGAACGCCTCACTGACCCCCGCCCCGTCCCTCCAGCGCCTCCGAAACGCCTCACTGACCCCCCGCCCCGTCCCTCCAGCGCCTCCGGAAACGCCTCACTGACCCCCCGCCCCGTCCCTCCAGCGGGCGCCTCCGAAACGGCCGACTCGGCGCTTTGTGTTCTATTAAAAGCCTCTTTAATTCCGCAGCGTTCCGATGCAGCCGCCGCCGAGAGGTGGCTTTTAATCCTCAACAACATCCAGCCACTTCGTAAGCTCCGCCCACTGTCTCTCTGCACTCACTGTCCATTAAATGCCCCCCCCCCCCCCCCAAAATCGATGGACTCTGTAGTTCTAGAGTTGCAGTCTGTAGTCCTAATGTGTTACTCCTTTAATCTCAGATCAGCTTTTGATCTTCAGATTAATCCTCTATTAGGGTTGGTGGGGGGGGGGCGGTGCCGGGTCGGTTCCCCAATGTCCATCTAGGGGAGAACATTTCGGGCGCTGGGCAGATACAGCCAGAGAGGTCGTTGGGCTGACCACTACCCCACCATGCCCCTAGGGGCGATTTGGCATCCAGCCACCTGCATAGAACATCTCGATAACAGGCAGGTTCTAGTCAGCGTGGAACCAAAATCTCGTAGACTTTCGGGATTCGGGCCCCGCCGCGGCCCCCGCCGTCTGTTAACAGGTGGAGGGATGCCATTGGGGGGGGGGTCGCTGTGGGGGGGAGGAGGGGGGCGGGTCGGTTCCCCAATGTCCATCCAGGGGAGAACACTTCGGGCGCTGGGCAGATACAGCCAGTCCATCGCTGGGCAGACGCTCGCTATATAGGGGCAATTTAATAGCAGCCAGTTCACCTTAAATCCACGTTTTTTTTTGGACTGTGGGAGGAAACGCGAACATGGGGAGAACATGCAAACTCCACCCAGATAGGGATTCGAACCTGGATCCCCAGCGCTGAGAGGTCGTTGGGCTGACCGCTACCCCGCCATGCCCCTAGGGGCGATTTGGCATCCAGCCACCTGCATAGAACATCTCGATAACCGGCAGGTTCTAGTCAGCGTGGAACCAAAATCTGGTAGCCTTTCGGGATTCGGGCCCCGCCGCGGCCCCCGCCGTCTGTCGGGCCCCGCCGCGTTAACAGGTGAAGGGCTGCCATTGGCTGAGCGCCCTGTGATGAAGCTCCGCCCGTGTTTACCACCCTGTAGCACATCGGGAGATAAGGGGACCGCCGGTGGATCACGTAGGCGGCATCTTCATCATTAAGAGAGATGGGGGCAATTAGGAAACTCCAGCTGATGATGGATGGCGGGTGCTAGGCGGGGGGGGGGGGGGTAATTCGTTTTCACTGACGGGCCCGAAGCCAGAGCTTCTGCTGACCCTCAACCCCCCCCCCACCCCCCTCACACCCCCCTCACCCCCCCCCCCCACCCTCCCCACACACCACCACCTCAACCTCATATCAACTAAATCGGGATTCAGCCAATCAGAAGTCCGCCGCCCGTCCGTCGCAGCGGTTCGTGTTGGAGGCTGAAGTTTGCCGTCTCGCCCTCGGAGGAACTCTCCGGAGTTCTGAAGAAGCCGAGAACGCAGGCGTCTCAACGTTCCGTCTCAACGTTCCGTCTCAACGTTCCGTCTGCTCCGCCCGGATCAAAGCGTCCGCGTTCCACTGAACCTGGATCCCTTTGATTCAAACCGACCTTTCTTCTCAAATCCCCGCCGAGCCCTCGAACCCGCCGCTCATTCACACGCAACAGACGTCAGGCCACGCCCCCTTCCCCACTCACCACCGTAGTCCGTCTGTGTTCTCTGTTGTTGGTTCTCTGTTCTCTGTTGGTCAGCACCATCACAGAACGGGGTGGTGTCATTTGGGTGGTGGATCGTTTCTCGGTGAGGGGGGGGGGGGGGGGGACACACCGCCGGGATAGGACTTAATGCCCCCACCCGATAACCCCTGCTCTGTGGAGGTGCTATTGGGGTTGTGAGCATGAGAACGGAGAACACAGACGACAGACGTTCTAACGGTGGAGCAGAAGGGGGCGTGTCCTCGTCTTTTGGTTGGTGATGTCATCGTAGCGAGCGGCTCTGGTTCTCATTAAGGTGCCGTTGGGAACGCGGCGGGGTGCGAGACGCTAAACTGCACCTGACGAACAGCTGGAGGTGCGCGCCGCCGCAGTCACCTCGTTACGTTAGATCCTCCACCCGAGTCTGCTTTAGAACGTGTCTGTTTTAGAACGTGTCTGTTTTAGAACGTGCTGACTCGTTAAAAACCGCAGTCTGACTTTCAGACGTTCAGCTCGAGACGCTTCCTCTGAAACCTCCTGTTTGTCTGCGTCACCTCCTCATTACATCACCTCCTCATTACATCACCTCCTCATTACATCACCCCATCACCTCCTCATTACATCACCTCCTCATTACATCACCTCCTCATGACATCACCTCCTCATTACATCACCTCCTCATTACATCACCCCATCACCTCCTCATTACATCACCTCATCATTACATCACCTCCTCATTACATCACCTCCTCATTACATCACCCCATCACCTCCTCATTACATCACCTCCTCATTACATCACCTCCTCATGACATCACCTCCTCATTACATCACCTCCTCACTACATCACCTCCTCATTACATCACCTCCTCATTACATCACCTCCTCATTACATCACCTCCTCATTACATCACCCCATCACCTCCTCATTACATCACCCCATCACCTCCTCATTACATCACCTCCTCATTACATCACCTCCTCATTACATCACCTCCTCATTACATCACCTCCTCACTACATCACCTCCTCATTACATCACCTCCTCATTACATCACCTCCTCACTACATCACCTCCTCACTACATCACCTCCTCACTACCTTACCTCCTCATTACATCACCTCCTCATTACATCACCTCCTCATTACATCACCTCCTCACTACATCACCTCCTCATTACATCACCTCCTCATTACATCACCCCATCACCTCCTCATTACATCACATCCTCCTCATTACATCACCTCCTCATTACATCACCTCCTCACTACATCACATCCTCATTACATCACCTCCTCATTACTCACCTCCTCATTACATCACCTCCTCATTACATCACCCCCATCACCTCCCTCATTACTCACCTCCTCATTACATCACCTCCTCATTACATCACCTCCTAATTACATCACCTCCTCACTACATCACCTCCTCATTACATCACCTCCTCACTACATCACCTCCTCATTACATCACCTCCTCATTACATCACCTCCTCATTACATCACCTCCTCATTACATCACCTCCTCATTACATCACCCCATCACCTCCTCATTACATCACCTCCTCATTACATCACCTCCTCATTACATCACCTCCTCACTACATCACCTCCTCATTACATCACCTCCTCATTACATCACCTCCTCATTACATCACCTCATCACCTCCTCATTACATCACCTCCTCATTACATCACCTCCTCATTACATCACCTCCTCATTACATCACCTCCTCACTACATCACCTCCTCATTACATCACCTCCTCATTACATCACCTCCTCATTACATCACCTCCTCATTACATCACCTCCTCACTACCTCACCTCCTCATTACATCACCTCACCCCCCCCCCCCCCCCTCATTACATCACCTCCTCACTACCTCACCTCCTCATTACATCACCTCCTCACTACATCACCTCCTCACTACATCACCTCCTCACTACATCACCTCCTCACTACATCACCTCCTCATTACATCACCTCCTCACTACATCACCTCCTCACTACATCACCTCCTCACTACCTTACCTCCTCATTACATCACCTCCTCATTACATCACCTCCTCATTACATCACCTCCTCACTACATCACCTCCTCACTACCTTACCTCCTCATTACATCACCTCCTCACTACATCACCTCCTCATTACATCACCTCCTCACTACATCACCTCCTCATTACATCACCTCCTCATTACATCACCTCCTCACTACATCACCTCCTCATTACATCACCCCATCACCTCCTCATTACATCACCTCCTCATTACATCACCTCCTCATTATATCACCTCCTCATTACATCACCTCCTCATTACATCACCCCATCACCTCCTCATTACATCACCTCCTCATTACATCACCCCCTCACCTCCTCACCTCCTCACAACATCACCTCCTCACTACATCACCTCCTCACAGATGCGAGGTTTCAGGTTCCTACAGGCTGTATTGTGTGTATTGTGTGTGTGTGTGTATTGTGTGTGTGTGTTACTGAATCCCCCGCTGTGTTCTCTCACCCCCCCCCCCCCCCCCTCAGATCTGCCCCCTCCTGCCACGCGTGAGCGACCCCCCGGGTGTAAGACGGTGTTTGTGGGGGGTCTCCCGGAGAACGGCACGGAGCAGATCATCTCGGAGTTGTTCGAGCCGTGCGGCCCCATCAGCGCCATCCGCAAGAGCAAGAAGAACTTCTGCCACATCCGCTTCGTGGAGGAGCACACCGTGGACAAGGCCCTCTTCCTGTCGGGTACGGCATGACACCCTCGCCCCCGCGGAACCCATAGAGACCCATGGGGAGAACATACCAATGCACGCCCACGATCCCGCCGCCGACCGACTGGCCATCGAGCATTTGACAAAGCCGCGTGCTCTACCGAGTGAAATGTTCTCGGGCACAGAGCCGTGTCCTATCCCGTCCCTTTCTTTCGAACGCGTTAAGGCCACGCCCCTTTACATAAGAGCGCTCCGGAGTCATCACACTTAACCTTTAATCTGACGGATATCAGCTGCGTCCGCCCGCTCCCTCGCCGTGATCGATGGACGCCGCGTTAACGAGCGATAT
>JAFMOC010000257.1:262500-277500 GCA_019802505.1 Corydoras sp. C115
GTTCCCTCCGGGTTCTCCGGTTGACTCCCACAGTCCAAAAAACATGGATTCAAGGAGAATCGGATGCTCTCAATTGCCCCCTGGCTCGCTCTGGACACTGAAATCGCACCTCCGCCTCTCAGCGCTGGGGATCCGGGTTGGAATCCCAATCTGGGTGGAGTTTGCATGTTCTCCCCGTTCTCCCCGCGTGAGTTTTCCTCCCACAGTCCAAAAATTGGATTCAAAGTAAATTGCCGCTATCTAAATTGCCCCTATATAATGTGTGTGTGTGGCCAGCGATAGTGCCCTGAAATGTTCTCCCCCGAATGGACATGGGGGAACCCACACACACACACACACACACAGCAGAATCCAGGGTTCTAAACGTATTTATATCATTTATATATTTATTTATTTATTTAAACATTAATCGCCGAACATAAAGCGGATTTGCCGGTCCCCACCGTTCCGCAGCGGTAGCTCCGCCCCCCGCGGCGTTCTCCACCCTGTTCCGCAGGCTGTGGGTTCGGTGCACTGAGGGACGAGCAGGTAAGTGCTCCAGAGGTCTAATCCAGCCTGGAGCAGAACCCCGACTGCAGGTAGAACACACAGCCGCACCACCACACCCCCGCCCGCGCACCCCCGCCCGTCGGCGCCCCTGCAGCCTTACAGCGGTACGCTACAGTAAGTGACCCCCACACCCCCACCCCCACCCCACCGACAGCCGGGTGGTCGCCGCGTGTCGTGTTATGAAGTGATGGGTGGAGGAGAACCATGCGAGCGCCATGGCAACCGCTGCAGAGCGTAACCCGAACAGAACCGCGTGCTCCGCCACCTCGGTCCCGGCTCCGCCCACGCAGGCCGCGCCGCCGCTCGATGGCGGGGTGGATCGTTCGGAGGTGGACGTGCGCCGGGTAACGGATACGGTCCGAAGTGCTCGCGATCGAACGGCAACTTAATTCTGATTGATCTGAATATCTCCCTCGCTTCGGAGAACCTCGGGGAACCGAGCACCGCACCATGTGGAACCTCGCCGCGCTCGCGGAAAGTTAGAGGCCTCTGGGAAACGCGGCGTTCCGGGTGGAGGCGCTGTCTGACGGATGAGGGCGGAGTTCGGATCCTTACTTACTGTAAACGGAAAAAAAAAAAAACAACAACGGTTGCCACGACTACTATAATTCCTCATGAACTTTCTCATTTCTCTCTCTCTTCATCGAGAAAGCGGGGAAGGGGGGAAGGGGAGGGGTTTCGATTTCTCTGATCTGATTGGCTGGTCCGTCCCATCCATCCACAGACCCCGCCCCATCGGGACCGCCCACCACAAACGTTCCGGGGGTTGATTTAACGTTACGACGTTGGTTTCCACGGCAACGCAGCCGCACGCAGTCATTACATCATCAAGCACGACGGTGAGGGGGGGGGGGGTGTGAAGCATGACGTCACTGTCCAATCACGTGCCTCGGTTTGGCCAACTGTGAAGGTCGGTGGAGGAGCGTTAATACAAGAGATTCGGACAACCGTTCAGGCGGACTTGTGAAACAACAGTTTGGGGAAGGCCCCGTCGTGCCTGGCTGAAGGAACCCGGCGGGGTGAATTAGAACCGGGACGAGAGCACGGCGGCGGCATCGACCGTACACCCCGCCACCCGCGCTCCGCTCTCAGGAATGAAGCCGGCGGAGCGCCAACATCAGCGGAATTTCATCAGCTGGTGGGGGGGGGGGTAGGGGGAAGGGGGGCACCGCGCTCAGCCACCGACCGTCAATTCACCCAAATACCCCCCCCCCCCCCCCCCCCCCCGCACCGGCCGATCGATCCGCAGCGTCCAGGAAATCAAGTTTGTAGATCTTCAGAGGAACCTCGGGTTGAGATGTACGACCGTGACCCTCTCACACACACACACACACACACACACACGTGCGCACACACATACACACACTCACGTGCGCACACACGTGCACACACACACGTGCACACACACACAAACACGTGCACACACACACACACACACACGTGCGCACACACACACACGTACACACATACACACACACGTGCGCACACACGTACACACATACACACACTCACGTGCGCACACACACACACACGTGCACACACACATGCACGCACACACACGTGCGCACACACACACGTACACACACACATGCACGCACACACACGTGCACACACACATGCATGCACACACACGTGCGCACACACACACGTACACACACACACACGTGCGCACACACATGCACACACACACACGTGCGCACACACACACACACACACACACGTGCACACACACACACACACACACTCGTGCTGTTCTTCCTGCGCCTCATCGATCGCTCGTCAGATTACCAGGTGGTGAAGCCGCTATTGATCTCACCTCCACAGGCCTGAGGATTTACACCACAAACTACACCTGCCCCGACAAACTACACCTGCCCCGACAAACTACACCTGCCCCGACAAACTACACCTGCCCTGACAAACTACACCTGCCCTGACAAACTACAACTACCCCGACAAACCACACTTCAAAAACTACGTCCTCCTCTAAAAACTACATTAACCCCGACAAACGACGACACTCAGACAAACTACGACTGCCCCTCTAAACTACACTTCAAAAACTACGACCGCCCCTCCAAACTACAACTGCCCCTCCTAACTACACCATAAAAGCTAGGGCCACCCCTCCAAACTACACTTCAAAAACTATGACCGCCCCCAAAAACTACACCTGAAAAACTACAGCTGCCCCTCCAAACGACGGCAGTCCCTCTAAACTACGAGTCCAGCTCCAGAGTCCCGCGCCGACGTGCTTTACACCCACAGTTGGTGTTGAGTTTGGTGATGTAAGACCTGCATGCAGCTCAGCGGGGGGGGGGGGGGGGGTTAATAAATTTTAAATATTAAATTTCCAAATGATTCACGTCTTCGGCGGCCGCACGGGACGACGGTACGCGCAGAGGTTGCCATCGCGGTCCGATCCGGCGCCGACGCGTTTGAGTTAGCCGCCCGAGTTAACCGTTTGAGTTAACCGCCCGAGTTAACACTGAGTTAACCGTTTGAGTTAACCGCCCGAGTTAACACCGAGTTAACCGTTTGAGTTAACCGCCCGAGTTAACACCGAGTTAACCGTTTGAGTTAACCGTTTGAGTTAACACCGAGTTAACCGTTTGAGTTAACCGCTCAAGTTAACACGGAGTTAACCGCCTGAGAACCTTTTGAGTTAACTGCCCGAGTTAACACGGAGTTAACCGTTTGAGTTAACACGGAGTTAACCATTTGAGTTAACACCGAGTTAACAGTTTGGGTTAACCGCCCGAGTTAACACCGAGTTAACCGTTTGAGTTAATCGCTCGAGTTATCACAGAGTTAACCGTTTGAGTTAACATGGAGTTAACCATTTGAGTTAACCGCTCGAGTTAACACCGAGTTAACCGTTTGAGTTAAACGCCCGAGTTAACCGCCCGAGTTAACACCGAGTTAACACCGAGTTAACCGCCCGAGTTAACCGTTTGAGTTAACCGTCCGAGCGGCTCGGCTGTCGCGCTTTAGGAAGAGAGTAGGGCGAGAAAAGTGCTTCACTGCCTTCATTTCTGACACCCGTTTTTTTCTCCACTCCTCTGCTCCTTCCCATTGCCCCCCCCCCCTCTCTCTGTCTCCATTTGGATGCTCCGAACCGCCCCCCCCCCGTCCTCCCCCCCCCCCGCCACAGTCGAGCAGATTGTGTCCGTATTCCACGCCGCTTCCAAACAAAAGGCCTGGGACCATTTCTCCAAAGCCCAGCGCAAGAACCTGGACATGTGGCGCAAGCAAGCCGAGGTTGGTGTCCTCTTTCTCTCTTTTTGTCTTTCTGTGATGAAATTGAAAAAAGGTTGTGATGCCGCGTCTCACCGGCGCCCCCGGCTGGCCGCTCGGCGATTCCCACGCCGCGCCCGGGGTTCCGGACCTCGTCTATCGGCGGGGAGACGTTCTAAAGACGGGCGGGGTCACCACCTAAATCCTCACCGGTGTTCACTCCGCTCAGTGACTCGAGCGCGTCCGGGAACAACAGACATTAAAACATCGCCACCGCGTTCCGACCGACGCACGACACGAATATTCACAATTACGTTACGACTGTTACAGGCTTGCACTGACGTGATGGAGGCCTAGCAACCGTCTGCACCTCCATAGCAACCACAACTCCCGGTTATTCCTGTGCAACCTGTCTTTGCAGGGAGCCCAGCAACCACCCAACGGCAACTTAGCAACCACCTAAAATACCTTAGCAACCGTCTACGATACAGCACTGCGACCTCATGGAACACCTTAGCAACCACCCAGAAAACCTTAGCAATCACCTATCGACACCCTAGCAACCACCCAAAATCACGCTGACGCTCTAGAGACCTCCACATCTATTTGGAACTTAACCAATCAGATGAAACACTTTGGTAACCGACCTCTAACACCTTAGCGACCACCTAGTAACCACTTAGAAAAATCTTATTAACCGCCTAGCAACGCCCTAGCAACCACCCAAAATCCCTTTACACTCCACACACATCGATTTGAAACTTGACCGACCAGATGAAACGCCTTAGTGACCAACCACCTGGAACACCTTAGCAACCACTTATCAACACCCTAGCAACCACCCAAAATGCCTTAACAACCAACACCAGACAGACCAGACAGATGAAACGCCTTAGTGATCAACCACATACACCCTAGCAACCACTTGGAACACCTTAGCAACCACCCAAAATGCCAACCAACACACACCCAACATCTACTTGGAACTTGAACAACCAGATGGAACGCCTTAGTGACCAACCACCTGGAACACCTTAGCAACCACTTAGAAACCCTTATCAACACCCTAGCAACCACCTGAAACACCTTATCAACACCCTAGCAACCACCCAAAATGCCTTAACAACCAACACACACCCAACATCTACTTGAAACTCGTCCGGCAAGATAGAACGCCTTAGTGACCAACCACCTACACCCTACCAACCACCTGGAACACCTTAGAAACCCTTATCAACACCCTAGCAACCACCTGAAACACCTTATCAACACCCCAGCAACCACCCAAAATGCCTTTAACAACCTAGAAACACCCAACATCTACTTGGAACTCGACTGGCCAGATGAAATGCCTTAGTGCCCAACCACCTACACCCTAGCAACCACCTGGAACACCTTAGAAACCCTTATCAACACCCTAGCAACCACCTGAAACACCTTATCAACACCCTAGCAACCACCCAAAATGCCTTTAACAACCTACAAACACCCAACATATACTTGAAACTCGACTGGCCAAATGAAACACCTTAGTGACCAACCACCTACACCCTAGCAACCACCTGGAACACCTTAGCAACAGCCCTTAAACGCCCTTAAACACTTGAAAAGCTCTAGCAGCCACTTACATAGGCGTATCAACAACCTAGCAACCACCTAACAGGCCTTCCAACAGCCCAGCCATAGCAGGGTTTCACGTCTGCCACATTTTTGTTTGAGGAATTCCCGTTAAAGTTAATACATTTTTTTTTTTTTTTTTTTAAAAAGTCTTTAGACTTTCCGCCCGGTTCACTCCACCCTTCACTCTGTACGTGGAGCATTAGTTGGCTCTAAAGCGGGGAGATGAGCTGCGCCCCGCTCCGTCAGCGGGGGCAGAGCTCTCACTGAGCAGGTGGCACACCTGAGTGAGCAGTGATGGAGGCAGCGCGCCGCCCGGAGGTTCCGCGGCTCGGCGCCATCTCCTTCCCCACATCTGTAATCTAAAGGCTCAGGGCGTCCGGCGGCGATCGGGAGCACACAGGCTCATACGTTATCCGCCCCCACACCACCCCCCCCCCCCTACACCCACACCCCCGACCGTGCGGCTGCGCTCCTCGTTCCTCGACGGCTCTCCCGCCCGCCGCCGACTCGAGGAACAGCCTCCGTTAATTAATGAGCCGCGACCGAGCGCCGCGTGCGGGCGGGGAGGCCCATGGAGTCCCGGCGGCGTCCTCGCTTTCTGGTCATTCGGTAAGTTCTGCGCTCCCGCCGCCAAGGCGAGGCACCGGGCCCGTCGTTAATATCCTAATCTGCGAGGCCCCCGTAGAGCCGCCGTCCGTCCGTCCGTCCGTCCGACAAAGCTCCCGTTTTTTAACCGAGCGCCGGGCGAAGACGTTTAAATCGGTTCCCGGCGCAGAGCGGCTGAACGAAGGTAGGTGTTCTGCTCTCTCCTCTCAGTGTGAAGTGCTTCCGCCGATCATCTGCTTTTCGGGGCGGATTATTAGCCGAGTAACCAAACTGGGGTCGGATCCTCCACCTTAACCTCCCACAGGGATACGATGGTGTTATTCATTACCCCTCCCCACACACACACACACACACACACACACACACTTACACACACACACACACACACACACACTCAGCCAGCTGGCACGATGGAGAACGTGTTTGAATTCGGATCAGAAGAACTTTTACTCCTGTCTGGCTCACGTATCGGCTGCGTGGGGGGGGGGGGTGAGGTTGGAGGTGGTTGTGCCGCGGCGCCGCGCTTCACTCTCGGTGATGCTGATCGGCCACAGATGACTCACTGAGCGGCGATGAGTCCCAACCTTGGAACCTTAAGAGAACGTGTTGCTTTCATGGGGGAAGGGGGGGTTCTTTAAGGTTCTCTATAATGCCGTCTGTTGCCGAGCAACATATCGACGCACACATCAGACGGTGTCTGCGGTGAGGTTTCAACGAGGTTCTGCGCCGTGAGGTTGCACCAGGACCCCGCGTGGCACACAGACGATGAACACTGACCAGCCACAGGTGAGATCCACCACCTGACCTCGTCTGCATCTTGGCTCCGCCCCTTATTTATCGGCTGCGTGGGGGGGGGGTGAGGTTGGAGGTGGTGGCGCCGCGCTTCACTCTCGGTGATGCTGATCGGCCACAGATGACTCGCCGAGCGGCGATGAGTCCCAACCTTGGAACCTTAAGAGAACGTGTTGCTTTTAAGGTTGAACACTGACAAGCCACAGGTGAGATCCACCACCTGACTTCATCTGCGTGGTTGTGTGGGGGGGGAGGTGGTGGCGCCGGGTCGACCACAGATGACTCACTGAGCGGCGATGAGTCCCAACCTTGGAACCTTAACGAAACATGTAGCTTTCATGGGGGGGGGGGAGGGGGGGGTTCTTTAAGGTTCTCCAAAATGGCGTCTGTTGCCGAGCAACATCGGCTCACACATCAGACGGAGTCTGCGGTGAGGTTTCAACAGGGTTCTGCGGCGTGAGGTTGCACCAGGACCCCGCGTCTCCCAGACGATGAACGCTGGCAAGCCACAGGTGAGATCCACCACCTGACCTCGTCCACATCCCGCCCCCTGGCTCCGCCCCTTATTTATCGGCTGCGTGGGGGGGGAGGTGGTGGCGCCCGGTCGGCCACAGATGACTCGCCGAGCGGCGATGAGTCCCAACCTTGGAACCTTAAGAGAACCTGTAGCTTTCATGGGGGGGGGGTGCTTTAAGGTTCTCCAAAATGGCACAGGTGAGATCCACCACCTGACCTCGTCTACATCCCGCCCCCTGACTCCACCCCTTATTTATCGGCTGAGTGGGGGGGGGGGGGTTAGGTGGTGGTGCCGTGGCGCCGCGCTTCACTCTCGGTGATGCTGGTCGGCCACAGATGAGCAGCGATGAATCCCAACCTTAGAACCTTAATAGACCGTGTTGCTTTCATGGGGGGGGGGGGGTTAAGGTTCTCCAAAATGCCGTCACCACCCGACCTCGTCTGCATCCCGCCCCCTGGCTCCGCCCCTTATTTATCGGCTCCCGTATCGGCTGCGTGATGGGGGAGGTGGTGGCGCCTCAACGAAAAAGGAGGTCTCAACGAGGTTCTGCGGCGTGAGGTTGCACCAGGTCCCCGCGCCTCTCAGACGACGAACGCTGACGATCCACAGGTGAGCTCCACCACCTGACCTCACCTGGCTCCGCCCCTCATTTATCGATCGGTGTGATTACGGCTCTCCAGTCAGAACATCGAGAACTAAAGCTGAAGGTCATGTTCTAGCGTTTTTCTGTAACGGCGTCCCGCCGGCCTCGGTCAGTCGCCGGCCGGCGTTTGTGGCGAGGTTCCGTGCGCCGATGTCCCCGGTACTTGTGATGTCACGGCGCCGTATGTTGTCCTGGCAACGACGCCTCCTCATCCAATCGGATCGGGAGATGAGGCCCACTGTGTGGGGACTGATTGCCCGGCGGCGCCCCGCGGTGGTCGATCACGCTCTTTCCTCCCGTGTCCCCCCCGTCCGTCTGTCCTGGCGTTCGGGACGCGGTGCTCGTTGTTATTCAGAGCGGCGCGTCAGGCGGCTCAGCGTGCGTGATTGCCTGTTTGACCCGAATTGAATGGCGGCCGCGCGGCGCCGCCGGCTGTGTGGCTTCCTGCGCCGCCGCCGACTTACACGGGAACTTCAAAAAGAAACCGATTAAAGCGCCGTCTGCGTCCCCCCCCCCCTCCGTTCAGGACCTTTAGTTCTTACTGAGCGCGTGCAGCACCGGGGCAGATGGTGGCGCCGGTGTCACGTTTATGGGGCTCCTCCCCGACCTGCACGCCTCATTAGATGGCCAGCGCGCCGTTAAACTGTCCGGCGGGCGACGCCCACCGAGAGACATCTGCTCCGAACCCGCGCCAGGCCGGCAAGGTCAGCGCGCCACCGCCCATGTGCCCGCAGGTGCACCCGCACCTCCATCTGTGTGCAAATCCAACAATCCGTTTGCATCCACCACCGGGGGACATGCATCCACCACCTCACGCAGCCCTGACGGTGGACGTGAGTCGGGGGGGGGGGGGTGTCCGTGTTGTGATGTTTGAATGCAGAGGGACGGGGACAGGGACGGGGGGGGGGGGTTGAGGTTGGTGCGAGGCGGAACCATGGAACGTCTCTCCTCTTTATCCTGGCAGGAGATCCGGAACATCCACAACGAGGAGCTGATGGGGATCCGCAGGGAGGAGGAGATGGAAATGTCCGACGACGACATGGAGGACGAGCCGGAGTGCAAGGACGCCGATGACTCGGGTATCACCTTTAACTTTCACAACCCTGTCATTATTTAAGGGACGGCATTGTGATCATATATATATATTCATTCATTCATTCATTCATTCATTATCTCCCGCTTTGTCCTCTAGTAGGGTCGCGGGGGGGGGTTCCCCATGCCCATCCAGGGGAGAACGTTTCGGGCGCTGGGCAGATAGACCCAGGACAGGGCGCCAATCCATCGCTGGGCACACACTCACTCACACACACACACTCTATATGGGGCAATTTTTGAGGATTCAATTGACTTGATCCATGTTTTTGGACTGTGGGACGAAACCGGAGAACCCGGAGGAAACCCACACAGACACGGGGAGAACATGGAAACTCCACCCAGATGGGGATTCGAACCGGGAATCCCTAGTGCTGAGAGGAGAACATGTTAAACCACTAAGCCACCGTGCCGCCTCATATATATATATATATATATATATATATATATATATATATGTGTGTGTGTGTGTGTGTGTGTATGGGGCAATTTAGAGGTTCAAAATCTAGGTTCAAATCTCAAAATGTTCTCCCCTGGATAGCATGGGAACCCTCAAACTATATATATATATACATATATGTGTGTGTGTGTGTGTGTGTGTGTATATATATGTATAGGGGCAATTTAGATCAACTAATTCACCTTGAATCCAGCATTGGGGATCCAGGTAAAGGGTGGAGTCTGCATGTTTTTTTCCATAGGTTATCATCAGGTTCTCTGGTTTCCTTCCACAGTCCAAAAACATGGATTCAAGGTGAATTGGCTGCTCTAAATTGCCCCTATAATATATATATAATCGGCCACCCGAATGCAACCTGCAGCGCTGTGATTTGTCCTGATAATGACACACATGACACAGACGGACTGCGGTCTGTAATCCAAGAACTACAAAGTCCCGTCGTACGTTCTGTAGAGCCGATAGAACCGAACATCTGGTCCCCCGGCCGTCACCTCGTCTCCGTCGCCGTCTCCGTCGTCTTTAATCCTTTTTAATGAGCTTTAAAGGGGATTCGGCAACATCCTGCACGTTCTGCAAAGCGCTGAGGTCTGTCTCCACCGAATTTACATCAGAGCTCCGTTCAGATTAAAGAATAAAGGCTTAACTGGAGCTGCACCGCCGCCTCGAGCTCAGGGTCCAACAAAATATACATTATAATTATTATTATCATTATCATTATTATAATTAATATAATTATCGTCATCAGCAGTTGTTTTTTTGTTGATTGGTTCCGATCACGGCGCAGTCCATCGATGTCTCTTCATAATAAAAGCCTTTGTGCTGTATGAAGTCTAAACTCCCTCCGGTTGCCATGTAATTACAATCTAAGCAAAACACCCCCCCCCCCCCCCCCCGCTTTAAGCGTATGGTGTTTATCAGCCGGAGGACATGCACCTCCAGCGTGCAACCATGTGACAGTCCGCACATTAGGGCGGCGCTCTCAACCCCTGAGTGTGTGTGTGTGTGTGTGTGTGTGTGGGGCGGGGGCAGTATCCAGAATGGGGATCACACTCATAGTGAAGTGCTGACTGTTACCCCCCGCTTTAAACGTATGGTGTTTATCAGCCGGAGGACATGCACCTCCAGTGCGCGCGACCATGTGACAGTCCGCACATTAGGGCGGCGCTCTCAACCCCTGAGTGTGTGTGTGTGTGTGTGGGGGGGGGGGGGTTAAATCCGGGATGGGGGATCACACTCATAGTGAAGTGCTGACTGTTACTGTTACCCCCCCACCCCCCGTCTGTCAGGTCCGGGTCGTGTAATTAGCCGTCCCGTCTGACGGAGGTTGTTCCTTCCCGCCGAAAATCCCTCTCTGGGATTAGAGAACGTTCCGCGAGCGAGTCGACGCGGAGGAGCGAGCGCGGCGTAATGAGGCGCGTTTGATGATACAACACCCGGAGGAGCGCGGCGAGGCGGGGGCAATTACCACGTCCGGTTACGAGGATGATCGGCTTTTAAGAGTCGCACGAATTATCCGCGAGTTCGCCGTGCGTTCATAATGCGTCATAACATCTGTCACCAGGACGGACGGACGGGCGGGCGGCGCCGCCGGGCAGGTGCAGGGGGGTTATGGATGCGGCGGGGGGGGGTGGGGGGGGGTATGAGGGTGCAGCAGGTGGTTGGGGTGATGGAGTGAGCCATTACGCCTTCCAGTGCTCACACACACAGAGGAGTGTGTTGTCCACATTTAACACACACACACACACACACACACACACACACACGCACACACTGGGGGTGAGGTGGGCGGCCCATCCCACCCTGAGATCAGAATCCGATGAGGGCCCCCAGACCCCAGACGTGTTTAAGGTGGAGGTCCGAGCTAGGGGTGGAGTTGGCATGTTCTCCCCCGTCTCCGCCTGGTTGTCCGCCGGGCTCTCCGGGTTTCCTTCCCCGGTCCCAAAACATGGACTCAAGGTGAATCGGCTGCAGCTATATAGTTGCCCCTATATAGTTAGTGTGAGTGAGCCATGGATTGGCGCCCTCTCCTGGGTGTATCTGCCCAGCGCCTGGAACCTTTTCCACTGAATGGCCATTGGGGAACCATGGGGGGGGGTATGAGGGTGCAGCAGATGAGGGCCCCCAGACCCCAGACGTGTTTGAGGTGGAGGTCCGAGCTAGGGGTGGAGTTGGCATGTTCTCCCCCGTCTCCACCTGGGTTTCCGCCGGGCTCTCCGGGTTTCCTCCCTCGGTCCCAAAACATGGACTTAAGGTGAATCGGCTGCAGCTATATAGTTGCCCCTATATAGTTAGTGCGAGTGAGCCATGGATTGGCGCCCTCTCCTGGGTGTATCTGCCCAGCGCCTGGAACCTTTCCCGCTGAATGGCCATGGGGAACCATGGGGGGGGGTATGAGGGTGCAGCAGGTGGTTGGGGTGATGGAGTGAGCCATTACGCCTTCCAGTGCTCACACACAGAGGAGTGTGTCGTCCACATTTAACACACACACACACACACACACACACACACACACACACACACACACACACACTGGGAGTGAGGTGGGCAGCCCATCCCACCCCGAGATCAGACTCCGATGAGGGCCCCCAGTCTGATCTAATTGACCCCAGACGTGTTTGAGGTGGAGGGTCCGAGCTAGAGAAGGCTCTCCCGGGGATCCAGGTAATCCCCAGGGAATCCCCATCGGGGTGGAGTTGGCATGTTCTCCCCCGTGTCCGCCTGGGTGTCCACCTGGGTTTCCGCCGGGCTCTCCGGGTTTCCTCTCCCGGTCCCAAAACAAGGACTCAAGGTGAATCGGCTGCTCCAAGTTGCCCCTATATAGTTAGTGTGAGTGAGCCATGGATTGGCGCCCTCTCCTGGGTGTATCTGCCCAGCGCCTGGAACCTTTTCCACTGAATGGCCATGGGGAACCAACCCCCACCACCACCACACCACCCCCCTAAAAAGAAAGATAATGAGATATTAATAGAACAGGAGGATGTGGAATCTGAAGGTTGATGGTCGATACCCCCTTGGTCACCCTAGTTGGACCCCCGAGCAGGACCCCTGACCCTTCCTGACTCCGAGGGGCTGTATCGTGACCCTCTGACATCTGGCTGAGTTACCTCAGAATGCAGAATGACCTCGTGAGGTTCCGGCTTTTGCGGGGGTTTTTTTTCTGAAAGGCGGCGCCTTTTTTGTGTGTTTTTCCCGCGCAACGTTCATGTTGATAAATCAGTGTGCCGCAAGGTTTCCGACTCCGGAACGCTGCGGGCGCCGCGGGGCGAACAGAACCGTTCTCCAGTACGCCGTTGGCTTTAATGTGGAGAAACGGAGGCGACGCGCCGGACTCGAGGCCGAACGCGGCGCCCGGAGGCGGCGGTGTAAATAACTTAACCTGCACGTTACGCCGAGGAATGGCACGCTGTGGCATCGCCCGCTTCCAGACCGCCGGTCACCGCCGCCGCCGAGCTCGGTTCCGGCAGCGACAAACGGCTTTCACACTCCGACGTGACGGAACCTTCGGGAATCCGGCTACAAAGCAAACACGACCTCCATCCCGGCAGGACGCGGGCTTTCGGCCCGGGGTGGGGCGGGTCCTCCGGTTTGAGGATTTGCTGCTAAATGGAGATCCTGATGGGTTCTCCGCGTCGGGGTGGATGTTCTGCGTTTCTCTGAGCCGACGGAACGGAGGGGGCGGCAGGGTGGAGGAGAACGCTACGCCCGCTGTTTAATCGCAGCCGTCGGGTGAGTGGTAATACAGAGAAACCCATTCAGCTCGTTTAATCCTCTTTAATTAGACTTGGATGGCTGAAGCACTTCAGAAGCGCTCTCGTCGTCCTCTCCACCGGGCCGACGTTCTCCACCTTCTGCGCGTCGTGTGTAGAGAATTATCGAGGACGCGGCACCTTCACGAGTCCTCTGAGCTCAGCGGCCGCGGCATTCTGGGAAAATGGCGTTGTAATGAGATTATAATGGCGTTCGGGAAAAGGAAATAGTGGGCAGAGATGTAAGTGTTTTCAGCTAATGAGGCAGATACGGCAGAGCACCCAGTTCAGAGGGATCCGTGGATCTGAACGAGGCCGACGGTCACGGTCTACCGATGTGCCCCTGGGAAGGGACAAAGTCCAGAGCTGTAGATGGTGAAGTAGTTTTTAATGCAGACGACACCGGATAAATACGGACGGGACATAGACACACCGTCCAGCACTGAACACAGCGAAGGAAGGGCGTGGGAAGGTCACGTGACAAATCACAGCAGCACCAGGGCTTCATTAATGACAAAAGGGGGCGCTGACATGCCTAATAATACCAGCGACCAGTAGAGTCCGGTGTGATACCTAGTTCCGAGGGATCCGTTAAATAGCATTATGTCGGCACTACGGACTGAACGGCGCCCTGAACGAGGCAGATACGGCAGGTCACCCAGTTCAGAGGGATCCGTGGAAAATCGGCATTTCAGCAGCGCCCTGAACGAGGCGGACGGTCACGGTCTGCTGATCTGCCCGGCTAGAAGGGTCCAGAGCCGGAGATAGTGAGGTGGAATTTAATGCAGAAGACACCGGATCAATACAGACAGAACAATATACACACGGTCCAACACGGGACACAGTGAAGGAAGGGCTTTTAAGGTCACGTGACAGGACTCACTAATGACAGATAATATCAGGACCCAACAGGGGGCGCTGGTATCCCTAATTCCATCAGCGACCCGTAGTGTCCAACGTGACAGGCACCTAAACCCGACGTGAAACCTTAAATAGCATCGTTTCAGGCCTGAACGGCATCCTGAAACGAGGCAGATACGGCAGGTCACCCAGTTCAGAGGGATCCGTGGAAAATCGGCATTTCAGCAGCGCCCTGAACGAGGCGGACGGTCACGGTCTGCTGATCTGCCCCGGCTAGAAGTGTCCAGAGCCGGAGATAGTGAGGTGGAATTTAATGCAGAAGACACCGGATCAATACAGACAGAGAATATACACACGGTCCAACACGGGACACAGTGAAGGAAGGGCTTTTAAGGTCACGTGACAGGACTCACTAATGACAGATAATATCAGGACCCAACAGGGGGCGCTGATATCCCTAATTCTACCAGCGACCCGTAGAGTCCGACGTGACAGACAACTAAACCCGACGTGAAACCTTAAATAGCATCGTTTCAGGCCTGAACGGCATCCTGAAACGAGGCAGATACGGCAGGTCACCCAGTTCAGAGGGATCCGTGGAAAATCGTCATTTCAGCAGCGCCCTGAACGAGGCGGACGGTCACGATCTGCCGATCTGCCCCGGCTAGAAGGGTCCAGAGCCGGAGATAGTGAGGTAGAATTTAATGCAGAAGACACCGGATCAATACAGACAGAGAATATACACACGGTCCAACACGGGACACAGTGAAGGAAGGGCTTTTAAGGTCACGTGACAGGACTCACTAATGACAGATAATATCAGGACCCAACAGGGGGCGCTGGTATCCCTAATTCTACCAGCGACCCGTAGAGTCCG
>JAFMOC010000257.1:282500-430000 GCA_019802505.1 Corydoras sp. C115
TAACACACACACACACACACACACACACTTTACCTGTAAGTAACACACACACACGCACACACTTTACCTGTAAGTAACACACACACACACACACTTTACCTGTAAGTAACACACACACACACACACACTTTACCTGTAAGTAACACACACACACACACACACGCACACACACTTTACCTGTAAGTAACACACACACACACACACACTTTACCTGTAAGTAACACACACACACACACTTTACCTGTAAGTAACACACACACACACACACACACACACACACACTTTACCTGTAAGTAACACACACATCACACACTTTACCTGTAAGTAACACACACACACACACACACTTTACCTGTAAGTAACACACACATCACACACTTTACCTGTAAGTAACACACACACACACACACTTTACCTGTAAGTAACACACACACACACACACACACACTTTACCTGTAAGTAACACACACACACACACACTTTACCTGTAAGTAACACACACACACACACTTTACCTGTAAGTAACACACACATCACACACTTTACCTGTAAGTAACACACACACACACACACACACACTTTACCTGTAAGTAACACACACATCACACACTTTACCTGTAAGTAACACACACACACACACACACACTTTACCTGTAAGTAACACACACACACACACACACACACACTTTACCTGTAAGTAACACACACATCACACACTTTACCTGTAAGTAACACACACACACACACTTTACCTGTAAGTAACACACACACACACACTTTACCTGTAAGTAACACACACACACACACACTTTACCTGTAAGTAACACACACACACACACACACTTTACCTGTAAGTAACACACACACACACACACACACACACTTTACCTGTAAGTAACACACACATCACACACTTTACCTGTAAGTAAACACACACACACACACACTTTACCTGTAAGTAACACACACACACACACACACACTTTACCTGTAAGTAACACACACACACACACACTTTACCTGTAAGTAACACACACACACACACACTTTACCTGTAAGTATCACACACACACACAAACACACGCGCGCACACACACATGCGCACACACACACACAAGCGTGGAAATGAAAGCCGAGGAGTTTTGGCATGTTCTCCTCATTAATTAGTCGAAACTGAAGAGTCGGTCCTCATTAGAATTAACATATTCGGCAAGGGGTGGTTTAGTGGTTTAGCATGTTCTCCTCTCAGCGCTGGGGATTCCCGGTTCGAATCCCCATCTGGGTGGAGTTTCCATGTTCTCCCCGTGTCCGCATGGGTTTCCTCCGGGTTCTCCGGTTTCCTCCCACAGTGCAAAGAACATGGATGCAAGGTCAATTGAATTCTCCAAATTGCCCCATAGAGAGTGTGTCTGTGACAATCAAGCACCTCTCTCGGGTTCGAATCTGGGTGGAGTTTGCATGTTCTCCCTTCCCGTGTCCGTGTGGGTTCCCTCCGGTTTCCTCCCACAGTCCAAAAAACATGGATGCAAGGTCAATTGAATGCTCCAAATTGCCCCATAGAGAGTGTGTTTGTTTGACGATCAGCACCTCTCTCGGCGCCGGGGATCCGGGTTCGGATCCCGATCGGGGTGGGGTTTGCATGTTCTCCACGTGGGTTTCTCCAGTTTTCTTGGCTTTAAGGTGAATTTGATGCTCTATATTGCCCCTATACAGTGCATATTTGTGCTTGTGAGTGTGTGCTCAGCGCCTAATATGTTCTCCCCCGGATGGGGCAGATGGGCACCCCCCCCCCCGCATTGGGAGATGATGATGATGATGATGAGAGTACAGAATAAACGATACGAGGAGTAACGAGGAGTAAGCGCTCCTCTCGCGGGCGTCTCCCTCCTTAATGTCTCCATCTGAAGACACGAGTGGCGGATTGATTTCCTTCGGCTCTGTTAATGAGACACATTCATCGGGGTATTAACTTTGCCCCGCCTCATCTCCCCCCCCCCCCACCCGCTCCCCGCCACCGATTCTTATTCTAAACACATCTCATCAGACACGCGGCGCGGCGCCCCCCGGTGTTCCCGTCGCTCCCGCCGCTCTGCCTTATCTGCCATCAGCCGACCACGAGGTTCAAACCAATTAGACTGAGCGACGGGAACGGGCCACGCCCACCTGCCACATCGCGCCGGGATAAGACCCCCCCCCCACCCCCACCCGCCGCCACGTCGAACCTGAACCTGCGAGATAACAGACTAATCCGCGTCGGGTTCGAGTCACGCTCGGGTTCGAGTGTCTTCACTGCTTCACCTCCAAACCCCCCCCCCCCCCCCGATGATGGGGGGGGGGTGGGCTGAAGCATGTGTTTAAGGGGCAATCTTGCTACTATATGACCTTTGAAGAAAAGGGACATGTAGTCTGCAATAAAAAAAAAGCTGTTGGGGGGGGGGGGTTAGGGGGTTCTCCATGCCCATCCAAGGGAGAACGTTTCGGGCGCTGGGCAGATACACCCAGGACAGGACGCCAATCCGTTGCTGGACACACACTCACTCACACACAAATAGACAGTGTATGGGGCAATTTACAGCATCAAATTCAGTCACCTTGAATCCATGTTTTGAGTCTGTGGGAGGAAACCGGAGAACATGCAAAACTCCACCCAGATCGGCATTCGAACCCGGATCCCCGGCGCTGAGAGACGGACATGCTGACCCTTATATCATGTGACGCCCCACACACACTATACATAGGGGCAATTTAGAGCAGCCCATTCACCTTAAATCCATGTTTTCGGACTGTGGAAGGAAACCGTAGAACCCGTAGAAAACCCACACGGACACGGGAGAGGAGAACATGCAAAACTCCGCCCAGATCGGCATTCGAACCCGGATCCCCAGCACTAAAAGATGGACATGCTGACCCTTATATCATGTGACGCCCCACACACTATACATAGGGGCAATTTAGAGCAGCCCATTCACCTTAAATCCGTGTTTTCTCTGACTGTGGGAGAAAACCACCGTAGAACCCGTAGGAAACCCACACGGACACAGGAGGGGAGAACATGCAAAACTCCGCCCAGATCGGGTTCGAACCTGGATCCCCGGCGCTGAGAGACAGACATGCTGACCATTATATCATGTGACGTCCCCCACACACACTATACATAGGGGCAATTTAGAGCAGCCCATTCACCTTAAATCCGTGTTTTCGGACTGTGGGAGGAAACCGGAGAACATGCAAAACTCGGCCCAGCTCGGGTTCGAACCCGGACGCTGTGTGTTGAATGGTGTGCGGTGTCTTTCAGGCGGAGCGGTCAGAGCGCGAGGACCGCGGCGGTGAGGACAACCAGACGGAACCCGTCTCCGTGAGTCTCCGTATCTGCTTTCACACCTTCCCCCCATCACCCCCCCCCCCCCCACCTCATATTTTCGGCGTGACTCTCCATCACATCGCGCTCCTCGCGCCTCCCCCCCACCTCCACACCCCCCCCACCTCCTCCCCCTCTGTTGCTCCTGCGCCGGCCTCGGCCAATGAGGTGACAGATCATTAGGGGGCAGTGGAGCGGATGTGGTGGCATAAATCACACCGACCACGTCTCCAAACACGGCGCGCCGGGGGTGGGGGGGGGGGGGAGGAGGAGGAGGGGGGGGGGAGGAGGAGGAGGAGGGGGGGGGGGGGGGGAGGGGGGAGGGGGGGGAGGGGGGGGGGGGGGGGGGGGGGGTGGGTTGGGCGGGGGGGGGGAGGAGGAGGAGGGGAGGAGGGGGGGGGGGGAGGAGGAGTGTGGAGGAGGAGGGGAGGTGGGGGGAGGAGGAGGAGGAGGAGGGGGAGGGGGGGGGAGGAGGAGGAGGAGGGGGGTTGCAATCCTCAGTCCAGGAGGAGCATAACTCACTGTCTGTGTTCTGATCACCTCCTCACACTTCACTCCATCATCCAGAATCAGCTGGAGCACCACACACCGGCACGGACCTCCTCCCTCTGCTCCTCCCTCACTGCACCTCCCTCACTGCTCCTTCTACCTCACTGCTCCTCCCTCTGCTCCTCCCTCACTTCTCCTCCCTCACTGCTCCTTCTACCTCACTGCTCCTCCCTCACTGCTCCTCCCTCACTGCTCCTTCTACCTCACTCCTCCTCCCTCACTGCTCCTCCTTCTGCTCCTCCTTCTGCTCCTCCCTCACTGCTCCTTCTACCTCACTCCTCCTCCCTCACTGCTCCTCCCTCACTGCTCCTCCCTCACTGCTCCTTCTACCTCACTCCTCCTCCCTCACTGCTCCTCCTTCTGCTCCTCCTTCTGCTCCTCCCTCACTGCTCCTTCTACCTCACTCCTTCTCTCTCACTGCTCCTCCCTCACTGCACCTCCCTCACTGCTCCTCCCTCACTGCACCTCCCTCACTGCTCCTCCTTCTGCTCCTCCCTCACTGCTCCTCCTTCTGCTCCTCCCTCACTGCTCCTCCTTCTGCTCCTCCCTTCACTGCTCCTCCTTCTGCTCCTCCCTCACTGCACCTCCCTCACTGCTCCTCCCTCACTGCACCTCCCTCACTGCTCCTCCTTCTGCTCCTCCCTCACTGCTCCTCCTTCTGCTCCTCCCTCACTGCTCCTCCTTCTGCTCCTCCTTCACTGCTCCTCCTTCTGCTCCTCCCTCACTGCTTCTTCTACCTCACTCCTTCTCTCTCACTGCTCCTCCCTCACTGCTTCTTCTACCTCACTCCTTCTCCCTCACTGCTCCTCCCTCACTGCTCCTCCCTCACTGCTCCTTCTACCTCACTGCTCCTCCCTCACTGCACCTCCTCCCTCGCTGCTCCTTCTATCTCACTCCTCCTCCCTCACTGCACCTCCTCCCTCGCTGCTCCTCCTTCATTGCTCCTCCCTCACGGCTTCTCCTTCTTTCCTATCCCCCCCCCCCCGCCTCCTCGCCGCTGATTCATTCGCGTGTCTCTCCTGCAGGAGGCGCTGTCGGCGGTGGTGTCCTGCAGTCAGGAGAAGGAGGGCTCGCCGGAGAAGGTGCCGTCCAATCCGGTCAAGTCTGAGAGAGAGGCCCTGCTGGTCGGTACGTATCAGGAGAATCCTTCCAGTAGGGGGCGCCACATCGTTCTCCGTTCCGTGTTCTCTGTTCTCTAATGGTCAGAACCCCGATAGAACCACCACAGAGCAGGGGTAATGTGGTGGGGGCATTATTCCTATCCCAGCAGTGTCACCCCCCCCCCTCACCGCATCAGTGTCACTGCAGAGAACAAACACTCCTCCACCCAAACGGAACCCGTTCTGCTGACCAACAGAGAACAGAGAACACAGATGGACTACAATCTGTAAGTGGAAAACTACAAAGTCCATCTGTATGGTAAGAGGAGTGAGAAGGGGGCGTGGCCTAACTTTAGAACGGTTCCACAGCAGCAGGTGGGGGTCCGGAACGTGATGTCTGCGATTAAACTGAATGATTGGGCGGCCGATCGGCTGGGATAGGAGCTAATGGGCTGCTGCTGCGTCTCCACGTGGACGAGAGAGAGAGAGACAGACAGCGTCCTCTCTCTCTCTCTCTCCCTCTCTCTCTCTGTCTCCCTCTCTGTGTCTTTGTCTCTCTCTCTCTGTCTCTCTGTCCCTCTCTGTCCCTCTCTCTCCCTCTCTGTGTCTCTCCCTCTCTGTCTCTCTCTCTCTGTCTCTCTCTTTGTCTCTCCCTCTCTGTCTCTCTCTCTCTGTCTCTCTCTTTGTCTCTCTCTCTCTGTCTCTCTCTCTCTGTCTCTCTCTTTGTCTCTCTCTCTGTGTCTCTGTCTCTCTCTCTGTCTCTCTCTCTCCCTCTCTGTGTCTCTCCCTCTCTGTCTCTCTCTCTCTCTGTCTCTCTCTTTGTCTCTCTCTCTCTGTCTCTCTCTCTCTCTGTCTCTCTCTCTCTCTTTGTCTCTCTCTCTCTCTCCCTCTCAGTCTCTCTCTCTCTGTCTCTCTCTCTCTCTCTCTCTCTCTTCTCTCTCTCTCTCTCAGTCTCTCTCTCTCAGTCTCTCTCTCTCTGTCTCTCTCTCTCAGTCTCTCTCTCTCTCTCTGTCTCTCTCTCTCTCTTTGTCTCTCTCTCTCTCTTTGTCTCTCTCTCTCTCCCTCTCAGTCTCTCTCTCTCAGTCTCTCTCTCTCAGTCTCTCTCTCTCTGTCTCTCTCTCTCTCTCTGTCTCTCTCCCTCTCAGTCTCTCTCTCTCTCTCTCTCGCCCGCTCGCTCGCTCGCCCGCTGTCACACTCGTTTTAGGTGACGTCTTGCTCTCTGATGAATTGCGCTGCGTCCGAGGCAGAAAGCGAGCCATTTCCTGCTCTCAGTTTTAACTCATTGCACATGAGGCGTCCCCGTCCCCCCCCCGTCCCCCCCCCGTCCCCCCCCCTGCCCCCCCCGTCCCCCCGTCCCCCTGCGTCCCCATCCCCCCCCGTCCCCCCCCCGTCCCCCGCGTCCCCCCGCCCCCCCCGCGTTCCTTCTTCATTTCCGATCTGTCCGCCGAAAATGAAATAAAGACGGCGCAGCGGAGCCGCCGGAGACGCCTTTAAAGACACCGGGCTTCACACCGCGCTGAGAGCGCTGAGGTGGCTCCCCCCGGTGGCCACATGGGGGTGCGCGAGGGCCCGCGTGAGCTGCAGCGGCCGGGATAGGTCTCAACGACGGCCCATGTGTCGAGTTATTGACCACACCTCTTGCATGTTCTCCCCGTGTCAGCATGGGTTTCCTCCGGGTTCTCCGGTTTTCTTCCCACAGTCCAAAAACCTGGATTCAAGGTGAATCGGCAGCTCTAAATTGCCTCATTGCCCTCTATAAACACTGAGACAGCACCTCCACCTCTCAGCGCTGGGGGATCCAGGTTCGAATCCCCATCTGGTCGGAGTTTGTATGTTCTCCCTGTGTCAGAATGGGTTTCCTCCGGCTTCTCCGGTTTCTTCCCACAGTCCAAAAACCTGGATTCAAGGTGAATCAGCAGCTCTGAATTGCCCCATTGCCTATAAACAGAAAAAGCGCTGGGGGATCCAGGTTTGAATCCCCATCTGGGTGGAATTTGCATGTTCTCCCCGTTTTCATGTGGATTTCCTCCCACGGTCCAAAAGCATGGATTTAAGGTAAATTGAATGCTCCAAATTGCCCCATATAGAGTGTGTGACAGATTGCCCCCCCCCCCTGTCTTGGGTGCATCTGCCCAGCGCCCCGAAAGGTTCTCCCCTGGATGTGCATGGGGAACCCCCCCCCCCACCAATACCTTTGATTTGATTGGATGTAAATAATCGGCGGCGCAGGGAAAGCCTGATATTATTATTCGTCGCAGTTTCCTTCTTTATTTTCCTCGTAATCTCGTCGCTAATTATTTCCTAAACGAACGATGGTGTGCGTTCAGTAACGAGTTGAGCGCGAGCGTCATAGTAACGGGGTTTTGTGTGTGTGTTTTTAATTGCGCGGATCCCCGGCGAGTTCAATTAATGCGTTAACGGTGCGATGCAGACTCGTCAGCCACGCAGACTAATTGTTTTAAATGAGCGCGGCTGTCACTCATGCCACACGGCGGCGCGCGGGAGACGAGGGGCGGTCGGCGGAGCGCCGGGGTCGACCCCGCGCCGCGACCCGGGGGACCCGCCGATATGCAAATGAGCCGGATGCCTTTTAAGAGTCCCGGTGCTGTGCGGTCAGCGATAACCCGCGGGGTCAGGGACCGAGGGAGGTGGCGTGGACTGCTCGAGGGCGCCGCCATGTGGTATTCAGCAGGTGGTACCGACTGCGGAGCAGCGTGTTCATGTTCGCGCCCATCCGGAGTCACGGCGTCGGCCAAAAGCCCGCCACGAAGAAGAGGTCCTGACCGCCGACCGACCGCAGAGCAACCCGCGCGCAAATATCCTCCACCCTAAATCCTCCATCCTCCACCGGGCCGCTCCGTCCGTCCAGGTCCCGCCGTCGCCGTGCCGATGTCTGGGGGCGGGGAAAGGGAGCCACCGCCTGGAACTAACTTCGCAAAAACAACAGGCCTCATTAACCACACCTCTCAGCGTACGTTCTCCCCATGTCCGCGTGGGTTTCCTCCGGGTTCTCCGAGCAGATTGTTAACCAACATCGTGGGGGGGGGGGGGGGGGGTATACCAAAGTATAGTCATCACCGCCAACAGGTCCCTCAGCATCATCAGGCATCATCACGGAAACTGCCACAAACCCCCCCCCCCCCCCCCCAATGTTATATGTTAGTTGGTGAATGGGCAGCTCTAAATTGCCCCATTGCCCTCTATAAACACTGAGACAGCACCTCCATCTCTCAGCGCTGGGGGATCCAGGTTTGAATTCCCATCTGGTTGGAGTGTGCATGTTCTCCCCGTGTCAGCATGGGTTTCCTCCGGGTTCTCCGGTTTCCTCCCACAGTCCAAAAATGTGGATTCAAGGTGAATCGGCAGCTCTA
The DNA here is from genome assembly GCA_019802505.1 of Corydoras sp. C115. Taxonomy (NCBI): domain Eukaryota; kingdom Metazoa; phylum Chordata; class Actinopteri; order Siluriformes; family Callichthyidae; genus Corydoras; species Corydoras sp. C115. The sequence continues at coordinate 290,879 of JAFMOC010000257.1, forward strand.
AATTGCCCCATTGCCCTCTATAAACACTGAGACAGCACCTCTATCTCTCAGCGCTGGGGGATCCAGGTTCGAATCCCCATCTGGGTGGAATTTGCATGTTCAGCGATACGCGTGGAGTCGGTACGTTCTCCCCATGTCCGCGTGGGTTTCCTCCGGGTTCTCCGAGCAGATTGTTAACCAACATCGTGGGGGGGAGGGGGGGGGGTATACCAAAGTATAGTCATCACCGCCAACAGGTCCCTCAGCATCATCAGGCGGCCACAGCATCGTCACGGAAACAGCCACAAACCCCCCCCCCCCCCCATGTTATATGTTAGTTGGAGGTTTTTGGAGGGGGGAGGTTTTTGGAGGGGGGGGTGATGAGTGACGGTGCGGGTCACAGAGCAGCTCCACACTCCATTAGCAGAAAATGGAATATTGACCGCGCTGCGTCTGAACGCTGGAGATTGAGATCACGCCGCCGCCGCCGCCGCGATGTTCCGTCCGTACCGCCATCGTAATCTCCCCCGTCCGTCATCAGCGCGGGCGGCGGCTTTAATTGATGATGATGTCTAAACGAATTGCGAACGTCGACCCGGGCGCAACCTACTCATCGCCATGGTAACTGACCACACGACGTTCCGCGACGGCGCGTAAACGCATGTGAACCGCAATCAACAATAATCTGAAATGGAATAACGGGATTTACAAATAAACAAAAAGAATTGCCTAGTTCCGCTCCTTACATCGGATTGGCCGAGCCGGTTGTGACATCATCGGCAATGTGCCACGCCTCTGAGCGCAGCACATTGGTATCAGTGAGTGATGCACAATACGTTATTTTTTTCATTCATTCATTATCTTCCGCTTTATCCTCTATTAGGGTCGCGGGGGGGGGGGGGTTCCCCATGCCCATCCAGGGGAGAACGTCTCGGGCGCTGGGCAGATACACCCAGGACAGGGCGCCAATCCATCGCTGGACACACACTCACTCACACAGACACACTCTATATGGGGCAATTTTGAGAGCTCAATTGACTTGATCCATGTTTTTGGACTGTGGGAGGAAACCGGAGAACCCGGAGGACACCCACACGGACACGGGGAGAACATGGAAACTCCACCCAGATGGGGATTCGAAGGAAGAGAACATGCTAAACCACTAAGCCACCGTGCCGCCCCAATACGTTATTTTAATGAATAAAATACAAATACAGATTAGGTGGCACGGTGGCTTAGTGGTTTAGCATGTTCTCCTCTCAGCACTAGGGATTCCCGGTTCGAATCCCCAATCTGGGTGGAGTTTCCATGTTCTCCCCCGTGTCCGCGTGGGTTTCCTCCGGGTTCTCCGGTTTCCTCCCACAGTCTAAAAACATGGATCAAGTCAATTGAATTCTCCAAATTGCCCCATAGAGTGTGTTGTGTGCGTGCGATTGTGTGCCCAGCGATGGATTGGCGTCCTGCCCTGGGTCTATCTGCCCAGCGCCCGAATCGTTCTCCCCTGGATGGGCATGGGGAACCCCCCCCTCGACCCTAATAGAGGATAAAGCGGGAGATAATGAATGAATGAAAATACAGATTAATAGAAACAGCGATCTGCACTCAAACCTGTGACGCTGATTTTTATAAACTGCGGCCGCTAGATGGCAGTGTTTGGCCGGTAGAGAAACCGGAATCCTGTTACTCTGCGATCGGCGTTTGCTTCACAAACCGGACTTGATTACGTCGCTTGATTACGAGCAGAGTATTAACGAACATCGGGGGGGGGGGGGGGGGGGGGGGGGGGGGGGGATTTATACAGGCAACGTTGCTAAGAGGGAATCCCCCGGTCCTCACAACCCATAACACTCAGTTGTATTTGTGTTTTTGTTTGTTTCCCGCAGGCATCATATCCACGTTTCTTCATGTGCATCCATTTGGTGCCAGCATCGAGTACATCTGCTCGTACCTACAGCGCCTGGACACCAAGGTAACGCTAACCATGCTCCTGTGTGTTTGTCGTAAATTTACTAACCTAACTTTCATTTACACACGCGTTTTAAATGATGAGGACGCATCAGAACGCGGAACTCACGCCGTCAAGATGGAACATTATTATTGGTATTAAGAATGCGGCACGGTGGCTTAGTGGTTTAGCACGTTCTCCTCTCAGCGCTAGGGATTCCCGGTTCGAATCCCCATCTGGGTGGAGTTTCCATGTTCTCCCCGTGTCTGCGTGGGTTTTCTCCGGGTTCTCCGGGTTCCTCCCACAGTCCTAAAACATGGATCAAGTCAATTGAATTCTCCAAATTGCCCCATATAGAGTGTGTGTGTGTGAGTGAGTGTGTGCCCAGCGATAGATTGGCGTCCTGTCCTGGGTGTATCTGCCCAGCGCCCGGGACGTTCTCCCCTGGATGGGCATGGGGAACCCCCCCCCCCACCCCCCTTTATATCTCTTATAAAGAGATAATGATGAATGAATGAATTATTGGTATTTAATAGTTCCGCGTTTGTTTGGTTATCACGACGTTCTCGCGCGTCGTCGAACCCGCAGCGCTGAGTAATCGGCAACGGGTTCTCGAGGCAACGTGCCAAAAAATCCCGCCGCACCACCGTGCGGGTCGAAACCCGACTGTGCGCCTCCCCCGTCACGTCCTACTCGACCGCCCTTCCACGGGTCAGAGAGCAGGGAGTTTTTACGACCTATCCCAGCTGTCACCCTCCCACATATAGACCTCGTACAGTAAATCGTTGGTGGCGGATCTCGCTGGCAGCCCAATGTTCGCAGAGTAAATACTCTACCCACAAGACATATGGCGCCCGCTGAGTGGGGGGTGGGGTGGGGTGGGGGTGTGTGTGTGGGGGGGGGATCACGCTGCGCCAGTCCACACACTCTCAGATAATTACGCCGGATTTTTTTTCCCTCCCGTCCCTTTCTCTGCGAAGATGGCCGCCGTGGTTACCGTAATAGAGCCTCTTTTTCTACACCTCCATCCCTCCATCATCTTCCGTTTTACCCTCTATTAGGGTCGCGGGTGGTGGGGGGGGGGTTCCCCATGCCCATCCAGGGGAGAACGTTTTGGGCGCTGGGCAGATACACCCAGGACAGGGGGGCAATCTATCACTGGGCACTTACACAGACACATTCTCTATATATGGGGAGAATTTGGAGAATTCCATTGACCATGAATCCGTGTTTTTGGACTGTGGGAGGAAAGCGGAGAACCCGGAGGAAACCCACGCGGACACGGGGAGGACATGGGAACTCCACCCAGATGGGGATTTGAAGTGGGAATCCCCAGCGCTGAGAGGAGAACATGCTAAACCACTAAGCCACCGTGCCGCCCTATATATATATATATATTTATTCATTATCTTCCGCTTTATCCTCTATTAGGGTCGCGGTGGGGTTCCCCATGCCCATCCAGGGGAGAACGTTTCGGGCGCTGGGCAGATAGACCCAGGACAGGGCGCCAATCTATCGCTGGGCACACACTGACTCACACAGACACACTCTATATGGGGCAATTTGGAGAATTCAATTGACTTGATCCATGTTTTTGGACTGTGGGAGGAAACCGGAGAACCCGGAGGAAACCCACGCAGACACGGGGAGAACATGGAAACTCCACCCAGATGGGGATTCGAACCGGGAATCCCTAGCGCTGAGAGGAGAACATGCTAAACCACTAAGCCATATATATATATAGGATGGCACGGTGGCTTAGTGGTTGGCATGTTCTCCTCTCAGCGCCCCATATAGATTGCCCCATATAGAGTGTGTCTGTGTGAGTGAGTGTGTGCCCAGTGATAGATTGGCGTCCTGTCCTGGGTGTATCTGCCCAGCGCCCGAAACGTTCTCCCTTGGATGGGCATGGGGAACCCCCCCCCCCCCTAGTGGAAGATAATGGATGTATATATATATAAATATGATCTCGGAGCAGAAGGTGCAGGTTACTGTGGCGTTGCCATGGCGACCGGAGTCCACCGATGCTGGACGCTAACGGGGGACGATGCGGTGGACGTGGGGTGGAGACCTCGCCGTCGGAGGACGGTTCCGCTCGAGGCCGATGGCGTGTGGAACGTCGTGTACGCGCGGTGAGCGTAACGCGGGGCGTGTTGTGTTGCAGATCTGCACCGGTGAGGTGGAGGCGCTGTTGGGCCGGCTGCCCTACACCTTCAGACAGGAGCTGACGGGCGTCGGCGCCAGCCTGGAGAAGCGCTGGAAGTTCTGCGGGTTCGAGGGCATCAAGACGGTGTAGCCACGGATCGGCCCGGACGCCGACCCCACCCACACCCCACCCCCCGAGGGCGCCGAGGACGGGAGCGGTCCCCGGAGGACCTCCCACCCCCCGCGGCCCTGACAGGAACCGAACGGCGTGCGGACGAGCGCCACGTCGGACCCGAGACGCCGGGGGGAACGACGGAACGTTTCGGATTTGGTTTTTTGTTCCAGATTTTTAAGGCGGCAGGCGGACGGACGTGTCCCCGTCCCCGTCCCCGTCCCTGTCCCCGTCCCCGTCCCTGTCCCCGTCCCCGTCCCCGTCCCCGTCCCCGTCCCCGTCTGTATAGGTCGCGTTTTGCGCTTCGTTTTCTCTGTAAATGTTTGAATATCTTCCTATTTTTAAATAAAAAAACGGAACCATCAACACCGGCATCCATCTCCAACGTTCTCCGGGTACCACCCTCAGTCCAAAAACATGGATTCAAGGTAAATTGAGTGTGCTAAATTGCCCCATATAGTCTGTATGTACAACTTTTATGCTTCTGTCCTAGACACTGTATACAGTATATGGGTTTTATAAGTATAAGTTTGCATGTTCTCCCCATTTAAAAAAAAAAACTTTGTGTGGGCTTCCTCCGGGTTCTCCAGATTCCTCCCACAGTCCAACAACATAGTTTAAGGTTCAATTGAATGCTCTGAATTGCCCCATAGAGTCTGTATGTCCAACCTTTATGCTTCTGTTTTAGTCACTGTATATGGGTGGAGTTTGCATGTTCTCCCCATTTTTAAAAAAATCTCTGTGGGTTTCCTCCGGGTTCTCCGGTTTCCTCCCACAGTCCAAAAACATGGATCAAGTCAATTGAGTTCTATAAATTGCCCCATATAGAGTGTGTATGTGTGAGTGAGTGTGTGCCCAGTGATAGATTGCCCCCCCCCCGCTCCTGGGTGTATCTGCCCAGTGCCCGAGACGTTCTCCCCTGGATGGGCATGGGGAACCCCATAGATGGATGGATGGATGTAATGAGAGGAGGAATGAGAGCAGAGCTCTGAGAGCTGTTTTCTTTTTCTTTTTCGTTTTTTTTTTTTTTTTTTTTTTCTTTGCACGCAGTTTCACACAAAGACATAAACATGAGCTAATTAGCGCCGAGCCTCGGTGCCCCTGAGATGTGTTTCCCGTTCGGTGTTGTTCACTCAGTTCAGCGCCGCTGAGGCTCCTCATTAATTCTGCGCTGAGTGGAGACGGCCGGGAAGCCAGGGACATTCGGCTGAAATCTCCCCGATGCTCACTGCGGATGATGGGAGGAGCGCACCACGCTGCCAGGGAGGTGGTGGTGGCGCATCACCCCCCCCCCCCCCAACACACACACACATATACACTCACACACACACACATATACACTTACACACACATACACTCACACACACATACACTCACACACACATATACACTCACATACACATATAATTACATACATACACACACACACTCACATACACACATATACTTACATACACAAACATATACACACACTCACATACACATACACACACTCACATACACACATATACTTACATACACAAACATATACACACACACACATACACACATATACTTACACACACATTCACATACACATGCATACACACATACACACTCACATACACACAAACACACACTCACATACACACACACTCACATTCACGCACACTCACACACACACTCACATACACACTCACATACACAAACACACACTCACATACATACATAAACTTACATACACACACACATTTACGCACACACATACACACACTCACATACACACTCATACTCACATACACACACACACAAACACACACTCACATACATACATAAACTTACATACACACACACATTCACGCACTCACACATACACACTCACATACACACTCTCACACACATAACTCACATACACACATATACTTACATACACACACACACACTCACATACACACACATACACACACACACTCACCCCCCCCCCCCCCCCCCCTCCTCCAACAGGAAATCTGTCACCTTCGTCCCTCAGACGTTTCTAATTATCACATGTTTGTCGAGTTCCTCTGAATCCGCGCTCTCAGACGGATGAGTGCCTCCCCCGGGGGCAGGAGGGGCAGGAGGGGCAGGAGAGGGGAGCACTGATTGGTTAATCACCGTCCCGCTGCCCCTGCTCCTCCTCGTGCGTTTGTAATGAAAATGCCTGTTTAAGGCCGAGGCCACATGGGCAGCGGGCACCTCATCACCTCCATAGTAATGCAGGACGCAGGGAGCCTGTCTCTGAGGTGTTGCAACAGCGCCCCCTATCGGCCGCAGGGAGACACTGCAGCGTGTCTCTGTCTCTGACTCTGTTAGTGTGGGCTGACTCTGCCTTCATCTCTGTCTTTCCTTTGTGTTTTTTTTTGTTTTTCTTTGTTTCGCTGCATCAGGGCTCGATTAAACTGTCTGAACTGATAGAACCTTCAGGTTTGTTTCGTGATGACGTTCTCTCACCCTCACCCTCAGGACGGGCCGGTGGACGTCCGCGTCATCACTCAGGACAACATGGACTGGACTTTGTTGTGGTTTGCATTTTGTTGTAGTGGTTTAGCATGTTCTCCTCTCAGTGCTGGGAATCCAGGTTCCAACCTCGAGCTGGGTGGAGTTTGCATGTTCTCCCCGTGTCCATGTGGGTCTCCTCCGGATTCTTCAGTTTCCTCCCAGAGTCCAAAAAACATGGATTAAGGTATATTAAATGCTCTAAATTGCCCCATATACTGTAGTGTGTGTGTGTGTGTCTGTGTGAGTAATTCTGCCCAGCGATAGATTGGCGTCCTGTCCTGGGTGCCCGAAACGTTCTCCCCTGGATGGGCATGGGGAACCCGAACCCACCCATGACCCTAGTAGAGGATTTAATGGAAGATAATTCATTCATTCATTATCTCCCGCTTAATCCTCTATTAGGGTCGGGGTGGGGTTCCCCATGCCCATCCAGGGGAGAACATTTCGGGCGCTGGGCAGATAGACCCAGGACAGGGGGGCAATCTATCGCTGGGCACACACTCACTCACACAGACAGACACACTCTCTATATGGGGCAATTTGGAGAACTCAATTGACCTTAAGCCATGTTTTTGGACTGTGGGAGGTCTCCCACATCTATTGCTGGGTTCACACATTCACACACACACAAACACTATATAGGGGCAATTTATTGCAGCCAATTGCCCTTAAAGGGACAGGGAGAACATGCAACTCCACAGCGGATCAGGATTCGAATCGGGGTCCCCAGCACTGAGAGGTGGACGTGTTACACCACTGTGCTGATAATTTCACATTTATTCTCTTCTCGCAGCAGAAAGGAGCTCGGGTTCGATCCCCCGGGCCAGGCGTACAAGGCCGTGGCGTCGTGGTTTGGTATGTTCTCTCTGGTCCGTCTGCATGGGCACTGTGGTGTGAACATTCTCACCGTTCTTTCTGAAAAGCACTGGGGTCGGAGTTTCCAGCTCCTCAGTAAGGAGCGTAGCTATTGGCTGTCCTAAAAAAAAACGCACCGATGATGTCATCACCTAATTTGCATAATGCTATTTAAAGGCGGGCGGCACGGTGGCTTAGTGGTTTGGCATGTTCCCCATCTGGGTGGAGTTTCCATGTTCTCCCCGTGTCCACGTGGGTCTCCTCCGGGTTCTCCGGTTTCCTCCCACAGTCCAAAAACATGGATCAAAGTGAATTGAGTTCTCCAAATTGCCCCATATGGGGAGTGTGTCTGTGTGAGTGAGTGTGTGTCCAGCGATAGATTGCCCCCCTGTCCTGGGTGTGTCTGCCCAGCGCCCGAAACATTCTCCCCTAGATGGGCATGGGGAACCCCCCCTCCCCCCGCGACCCTAATAGAGGATAAAGCCAAAGATAATAGATGGATGGTTAGGATGCGTGCACGGTGGCTTAGTGGTTTAGCATGTTCTCCTCTCAGCGCTAGGGATTCCCGGTTCGAATCCCCATCTGGGTGGAGTTTCCATGTTCTCCCCGTGTCCACGTGGGTTTCCTCTGGGTTCTCCGGTTTCCGCCCACAGTCCAAAAAACATGGCTCAAGGTCAATTGAGTTCTCCAAATTGCCCCATATAGAGTGTGTCTATGTAAGTGAGTGTGTGCCCAGTGATGGATTGGCGCCCTGTCCTGGGTGTATCTGCCCAGCGCCTGAAACGTTCTCCCCTGGATGGGCATGGGGAACCCCCCCCGCGACCCTAATATAGGATACAGTGGAAGATAATGGATGGATGGTTAGGATGCGTGCACGGTGGCTTAGTGGTTTAGCATGTTCTCCTCTCAGCGCTAGGGATTCCCGGTTCGAATCCCCATCTGGATGGAGTTTCCATGTTCTCCCCGTGTCCGCATGGGTTTCCTCCGGGTTCTCCGGTTTCCTCCCACAGTCCAAAAAACATGGATCAAGTGAATTGAGTTCTCCAAATTGCCCCATATAGAGTGTGTTTGTGTGAGTGAGTGTGTGCCCAGCGATGGATTGGCGCCCTGTCCTGGGTCTATCTGCCCAGCGCCCGAGACGTTCTCCCCAGGATGGGCATTGGGAACCCCCCCTCCCCCCCCTGCGACCCTAATAGAGGATAAAGCGAAAGATAATGGATGGATGGTTAGGTTTGCGTGCACGGTGGCTTAGTGGTTTAGCATGTTCTCCTCTCAGCGCTAGGGATTCCCGGTTCGAATCCCCATCTGGATGGAGTTTCCATGTTCTCCCCGTGTCCACGTGGGTTTCCTCCGGGTTCTCCGGTTTCCTCCCACAGTCCAAAAAACATGGATCAAGTCAATTGAGTTCTCCAAATTGCCCCATATAGAGTGTGTCTGTGTGAGTGAGTGTGTGCCCAGCGATGGATTGGCGCCCTGTCCTGGGTCTATCTGCCCAGCGCCCGAGACGTTCTCCCCAGGATGGGCATGGGGAACCCCACCTAGTAGACCTAGTAGAGGACAAAGAGGATGATAATGGATGGATGGTTAGTTTGCGTGTTTAAGGAATAAACGGGACAAAAAGGAAAATCCGTGAGTGAAACGAACCCCGCGGCGGTGCCGTGTTCTCTGCCGACGGGCCGCGGTGCCGTGTTCTCCGCCGACGGGCCGCGCTCCCCCCGGGACGTTTTAATCTTTCGTAATGGATGTAAAATGTCATTTTGCCGCCGGCGTGGTTGCAGCGTAATGATTTGTATCTGCGCCATTACGCTGTGTAATCAGAGATCCCGACGCCGCTGAATGCCAGCGCGCCCCACCGCCCGTCGCCGCGCTTAATGGCTGACACTCGAACCGTCGCGGCGCATCCATCTTCCTCTTGACCTTTCCCGGCGGCGCTGATTATATCTGATCTGTCGAGGCCTGTATTTTTAGAACCTCGGCGCGGCGCCCCCTTCAGAACATCCCATCTCAAGGTGTTTTCTCTTTGAACTTTCTCCTCCACCGCCGTTCCGCCGCGTGCGCTCCGTCATGTGACTTTTTTACCCCGTGAATGTGCCTGGACCCGTCCGACCTTTAACCTTCCAGTTTTAGACTGTGTATTATGGGTGGAGTTGGCATGTTCTCCCCTCCCGTGTACGTGTGGGTTCTCTGGTTCCCTCCCACAGTCCAAAAACAAACGTGAATTCAAGGTGAGGTGGCGGCTTTAAAATTGCCCTCGTATAGTGTGTGTGTGTGTGTGTGTGTGTCTGTGTGAGCACCCTGTTTTGGGTGTATCTGCCCAGCGCCCCAAACGTTCCCCCCTACACGGGCATAGGGAACACCCCCCACGAACTTAGTATAGGATTTAGTGGAAGATGATAAATGGATGGATAAATTGCCCCTATATAGGGTGTCTGAGTGAGTGGGTGCCCTGTGTATCTGCCCAGCACCCAGAACACTCCCCCTTAATGGGCATGGGGAACCCCAGACCCCCCCCCCCCCCCCAGCCCACCCGCCGAACTTAGTATAGGATTAAGCAGAAGATAATGGATGGATGGATAAATTGCCCCCATATAGTGTGTAAGTGTCGGTGTGTGTGTGTGTGTGTATGTGTGTGTGCGCCTGGTAATGGATAGTCACCCTATCCACCCAGTGCCCGAAATGCTCACCCCCTAAATGGGCATGGGGGACCTACCATGACCCTATTATAGAAACTGAATTAATGCAAAAGATAATAGATTGATAAATAAATTGCCCCTATATAGTGTGTTAGTGTTGGTGTGTGTGTGTGTGTGTGTGTGTGTGTGTGTGCCTGGTAATGGATTGTCACCCTATCTGCCCAGTGCCCTAAATGCTCCCCCCTAAATGGGCATGGGGACCCCCCATGACCCTATTATAAAATTTGAAATGATAATAGATTGATGAATAAATTGCCCCTATATAGTGTGTGTGTGTGTGTGTGTGTGTGTGAATGTGTGTGCCCAGTGATGGATTGACGCCCTGTCCCTGGTGTATTTGCCCAGCACCTTAAATGGTGATTAGGAAACACCCCACCCCCCCTCCCCCCCACGCCCCTAGTGTCGAATTAAGTGGAAGATAATGGATGGCTGGTTAAATTGCCCCCATGTAGTGTGTGTGTGTGTGTGTGTGTGAATGTGTGTGCCCAGTGATGGATTGACGCCCTGTCCCTGGTGTATTTGCCCAGCACCTTAAATGGTGATTAGGAAACACCCCACTTAAATGGTGATTAGGGAAACACCCCCCCCCCTCCTCCCCCCCACGCCCCTAGTGTCGAATAAAGTGGAAGATAATGGATGGCTGGTTACATTGCCCCCATGTACGCCCTGTCCCTGGTGTGTGTGTGTGTGTGTGTGTGTGTGTGTGTGTGTGTGTGTGTGTGTGTGTGTGTGTGTGTGTGTGTGTGTGTTCTTCCCCAGATGGGCACGGGGTAAGCACATCTGTGTGTGATATTTAACCTGCGGCGATGACGCCACCTGCTTGCGCTGCGTAGAAAAGCGCTCGGTACGAAGGGCCCTTCGCCTTCAGACGAAGCCTGACCGCGCCGCCATCTGCGCTCGCTCGCCGCCGAGTGACTCGGGATCCGCCGCCTCGAAATCAGATTCATTAAGCCTGCCTCCTCTCTGCGCTCGCTCGCTCGCCCGCCCGCCCGCTAATGAGTTCTGATCTGTGACTGCGCCGCCTAATAAAGATGGTGGGGATATGAGGAGACAAAATCAGCTGTGACAGTGAGAGAGATCGCACTGAATGCTTCACTGACCCCCCCCTCATTAAGAGCCACTGATGGGCCCCGTGTGTGTGTGTGTGTGTGTGTGTGTGTGTGTGTGTGTGTGTGTGAGTGATCATCCCGGTGTAAACAGTGCTCATAAACGCGGCGGTGGTGGCAGCGGTCTGGAGATGAAGCTTGTATTTCATTCATGGTCCCTCACCGGTTTGGGGGGGGGGAGGGGAGGGGGGGGTGCTTATTATAAGCGGGCCTGTAGGTCATGGCTGCAGGTTGCCATGTTGTGCAGTTTACAAACAGCGATAGCCGAAGAGATGACCGTCCGTGGGACGATTGTGCCGAGCGACAGCCGATCATCACGTCCGGAAAGACACCCCCCCCCCGTGGACTCTCTCGGTGGTGCGAGGTCATAAGGACCACAAGGCATGATGCAGCGGCTGGGATAGTACACAGCATAAGGCGGTGCAGTAAGGCGGTCCCCTCAAGGCGGTGCTATTTTTGAGCAGCTGGGGAGTACAAGGGCTCCCCCCAGTGTCTCCGCACGGGACCTGCGGATTGGGTCCGACACGCCGTGCCGCGCCGTGTCACAATGGGAGATATATATATTATATTTTTATATTATTATAATTCATTCATTCATTATCACCCGCTTTTATCCTCTATTAGGGTCGCGGGGGGGGTTCCCCATGCCCATCCAGGGGAGAACGTTTCGGGCGCTGGGCAGATAGACCCAAGACAGGGCGCCAATCCATCGCTGGACACACACTCACTCACACACACACACTCTATAGGGGGCAATTTGGAGAACTCAATTGACCTTGATCCATGTTTTTGGCCTGTGGGAGGAAACCGGAGAACCCGGAGGAAACCCACGCGGACACGGGGAGGACACGGAAACTCCACCCAGATGGGGATTCGAACCGGGAATCCCTAGCGCTGAGAGGAGAACATGCTAAACCACTAAGCCACCGTGCCGCCCCAATTATATTTGATATTATTATTATATTTTCGTCATGGGTCTCAGAATGATGGGAACGTTTGGCTGGAACAGTTTGGGGAAAGGTTGGACGGATGTCTGCGTGGGTTTCCTCCGGGTTTTCCGGTTTCCACGGTCCAAAAACATGGATCAAGTCAAATGGATTCTCCAAATTGCCCCATATAGAGTGTGTCTATGTGAGTGAGTGTGTGCCCAGCGATGGATTGGCGCCCTGTCCTGGGTCTATCTGCCCAGCGCCCGAGACGTTCTCCCCTGAATGGGCATGGGGAACCCCCCCCCCCCGCGACCCTAATATAGAATAAAGCGGGAGATAATGAATGAATGAATGAATGTAAAAACGGAACCCATCGCCGCTCCTTTAAATGCGCTCTCCGTCTCTGCCGTATCGCCGTCTCATCTCTGGGTTTTTTTTTTTTTCTGCTTCACGCTGACAGGATCCGGATCCTCCCGTCCGTCTCTCCTGCCGCGTTATCTCTCGCCCCTCACCATGGCAACGGCGGCAGAGCCGGCCCGACGATTCCTCCTCGCCGCCCAAATATCCAGTCAGCGCGTGTTGTGGATCTGCCTGCGGGCTGACGGCGCGCTTCAGATCCACTTCATTCATTACGTTTGTTCAGCAAATTTACCAGCTCAATAAATTCAGACCCGGCGAAACGCCCTCGGCCCTCGGCTCCCGAGAACACGGGGAATACGGGGCCCGGCCCCGAGATAAGAGCCTGCTGTGTTTTCATTGGAAACGCTCTGAATGATTATAAGATCAGGTTTAAACTCCGTCTGCTGGATTTATCTCATTATTCATCCATTATCTTCCTCTTTATCCTCGATTAGGGTCACGGGGGGCGGCACGGTGGCTTAGTGGTTTAGCATGTTCTCCTCTCAGCGCTAGGGATTCCCGGTTCGAATCCCCATCTGGGTGGAGTTTCCATGTTCTCCCCGTGTCTGCGTGGGTTTCCTCCGGGTTCTCCGGTTTCCTCCCACAGTCCAAAAACATGGATCAAGTCAATTGAGTTATCTCTCTCATACCCCCCCCCCCCCCCCCCCCCCCCCCCCGACCCTGATAGAGAGGATCCCCCACCCCCCCCCCACATGAATGAAAGGGTCACGGGGGGGGGGGGGGGGGGTTCCCTAGTCACTCATACAGACACACTCTATATGGGGCAATTTGGAGAACTCAATTGACTTGATCCATGTTTTTGGACTGAACCCGGAGGAAACCCACGCGGTCACGGGGAGAACATGGAGACTCCACCCAGATGGGGATTCGAACCGGGAATCCCCAGCGCTGAGAGGAGAACATGCTAAACCACTAAGCTGCCCCTTATTTAATAATGTGGTTTATTTTATAATTATATATTAAGTCCAAAGGCATGGATTCAAGGTCAATTGGCTGCACTGAATTGCCCCTATATAGAGTCGGTGTGAGTGAGTGTGTGCCCGGCGATAGATCGATCTGCCCAGCACCCGAGACGTTCCCCCTTGGATGGGTATGAGGGAACCCCCCCCCTCCCCTGTGGTTCGAGTCGTGGTTTAGCATGTTCTCCTCTCAGCACGAGGGATTCCCAGTTCGAATCCCAATCCGGGTGGAGTTTGCATGTCCTCCCCGTGTCCACGTGGGTTTCCGCCGGGTTCTCCGGTTTCCTCCCACAGTCCAAAAACATGGATTCGAGGTGAATTGAGTTCTCCAAATTGCCCCATATAGAGTGTGTTTGTGTGAGTAAGTGATAGATTGGTGCCCCGCCTATCGCCCGAAGCGTTCTCCCCTGGCTGGGCATGGGGAACCCCCACCCCCCCACCCCCCTCGTCCCTAGCAGAGGATAAAGCTGAAGATAATGGATGGATGGTGTTGTTTCTTAAAGTAATGATCTGATGATCTGCAGATCCGTCTGCAGAGTTCCGCTCAGAGGCCTGAATCTGTCTTCATGTCTCACTCCCGTCTCACTCTTCGGTTTGCGAGTCTATAAAGGTCACGGCCGCCCCGCCGCGCAGACAAACGTTCCGGTTGCAACACCGATGATGAAACGTCCCGCCTCATGACAAACGGAGCGGCGCCGTTTCTCCGGTCCGGCGTGCAATGTGCCGTTTAATTGCCCCGCGGTGTTTATTAACCCTTCCGTTTGATTCTCGGAGCCCGGAGTCCTTTTTTTGACGGTTGTTGTAACGGAGCGGGTTATCGCCTTCGCAGCTTCGGGTTCTGAATCTGTAACTAAAGCTCACGGAACCGTAGAGAAGCGTCCGCAGAAAGCCGCTCGGTTCTGTGATGTTCGATTACACTCACGTGGAACTGTATGATTAGGAATATTCATTCATTCATTATCTCCCGCTTTATCCTCTAGTAGGGTCGCGGTGGGGTTCCCCATGCCCATCCAGGGGAGAACGTTTCGGGCGCTGGGCAGATACACCCAGGACAGGGCGCCAATCCATCGCTGGGTAGACACTCACTCACACATACACACTCTATATGGGGCAATTTGGAGAATTCAGTTGACTTGATCCATGTTTTTGGACTGTGGGAGGAAACCGGAGAACCCGGAGGAAACCCACACAGACACGGGGAGAACATGGAAACTCCACCCAGATGGGGATTCGAACCAGGAATCCCTAGCGCTGAGAGGAGAACGTGCTAAACCACTAAGCCACCGTGCCGCCTTGATTAGGAATATGATGTGTGTAATGTGATGTCACCTCACAGAAAGGGGGGGGGAGTTTGCATGTTCTCCCCCTGGTGTGAGTTAGGTGAGTCGAAGGTACTACTCTGTTCCTGGGAGTGAACAGGTGTGTGCGTGTGTTCGTGTACGTGTGGCGGCCCCGTGAAGGCCCTGTCCTGTTTTTCATTAAGAACCAAAGACGACCGGGATAGGCTCCAGAGACCATTAGAGCACTAAATAGTATTAGAAAAGGAGTTTTAAACAGGGGCGGCACGGTGGCTTAGTGGTTTGGCATGTTCTCCTATCAGCGCTGGGGATTCCCGGTTTCGAATCCCAATCTGAGTGGAGTTTCCATGTTCTCTCCGTGTCCGCGTGGGTTTCCTCCAGGTTCTCCGGTCTCCTCCCACAGTCCAAAAACATGGATCAAGGTCAATTGAGTTCTCCAAATTGCCCCATATAGTAGAGTGTTTATATGTGCATGTCTGTGTGAGTGAGTGTGTGCCCAGCGATAGATTGCCCCCCTGTCCTGGGTGTATCTGCCCAGCGCCCGAATCGTTCTCCCCTGGATGGGCATGGGGAACACCCCCCCCCCCCCCGCAACCCTAATAGAGGATAAAGCGGGAGATAATGGATGAATGGAATTTTAAACAGCGTTTGGGCGGCACGGCGATGTAGTGGTTAGCACATCTGCCCCTCTGTGCTTTGTTCGAATCCAGGTTCGAATCCCAATCTGGGTGGACTTCCCATGTCCTCCCCGTGTCCGTGTTCCTTTCCAGGTTCTCTGGTTTCCTCCCACATGAATTCAAGATAAATAGGTTGCTCTAAATTGCTCCCAGCTATATATTGTGTGTGTGTGTTTGTGTAATTGAGTGTGCCCAGCAATAGATTGGCGCCAAAAACTCCCTCCCCTGGATGGACCCCTCTGCCGTGACCCCAGCCTTCCCCAAACTGTTCCCACAAATTTGGAAACATACAAAAACAAAGATCAGTGATGATGATGATGATGATGATGATGATGGGGTGTTAAACTGAAGGTGGGGCCCCCAACCTCCATTACCCATGGGTGCTGTATTTACCGCCGACTCGGTACTGTAACCACCACCTTACTTGCTTGTAGGTCGCCATGATAGAAGCACCCACAGGAAATGACCTCATATAAAATATACAATCATTCGAAGGTCATACGTGTTTGATTTGATTTATCTGCGTTAAAGCGACTGAACGTAAGAACGTAAGACATGACGTCATATGTGTATCCAAGGTCGTTCATTCATAAGTGTGTTATTGCGCGAACTATTCGACTTAACTATCGTTTTACCACTTTGAAGTCAATAAACGATCATATCTTACACGTCAGTTAAAACCCAACGCGGATAATTAAAGTGTAAATTGATTTAGTACATTTCGTTAGTTTACATTACCGCTTTGGCTAGATCGAGTGGGCGGGACTAATGAAGCTGCTCATCTGCAATTGGCTGCCCGGAACGTCAGTCAACACGAGAGCAAAGCGTTTAGAAGGAAGAATTAAAAATATGTTAAAAGCGATTGTAATTAACAGATTATAACAGATTATTTATTTTTAAAATCCCAAAAGCCGAACCGCTCTGGAACCGAACCTGCTGGCTCCTCGGCTGAGTCCGAAACCACACGTGAGCGTGCTCGTTTTGCTCGGTTAAGTCGTTACTAGGCAACGACCAAAGCACAGCCGTGATTGGATGGCGGCGGATGACGTCACGTTGTTAATAGGGAATTCCGACACGCGGGCTGAGCCGCAGGACTCGGGAGCCGGTGCGAACTTTCCCTGCGTCCCGTTTCTCTGCTTCACATCTCAACTTTAATTAAAACAATCGCGTTTAGCAGCGTTTTCAGATTCTAACATACAGGATTAACGCGTTTTAAAACAAACAAACAAATAAATCAATAACAATAATAATAATCCGAGGTAATACAGATTTAATCCAGAGTTTTAATGGCGAGTCATCAGAAGAGAATCGAGTCCTAAATCCGCGGCACTTCGGTGAGTTTCACAATATTTTTAAAAAATTATTTTCATTTCCCAGACTTTTTTACGTTAATAAATAAATTAAGTTAGTTAAGTTATTTAAGTTAGTTTTCCTGTAATAATACAGTAGTTTGTCTGTAAGATGTTAATACATGACAATGAAGTCTTTTTTTTATTATTAGTGTCTATAATTTATACTCGTCATTATAACATGATTATAAACTTATAATTTAACACAAATAATAACCTTATAAAATGTTTAAATGGCTGTGTGGTGACATAATATTAAATCTATAATAGATGTGAAATACACGACCCCAGCGCTTTATATAATCCTGATTATAATTCATTAAATACATGTATCATTTATTCAAATTAATCTTTAATACCTGTTAAAAATGTATTAAACTTATTTATTTATTTATTAAATTTGTGTTTAAAAAATGGAATGTTAAAGTTGTATTGTGTTTAAATGTCGGATTGTTTTGACACGTGTGTGTGCCTCAGCCATGTCTGCATTTTTCCTGTGATTTGCATGTTCTCCTTCATGCCTGCATTCTGTCACGGATGTGCGGACGTGCAGGCCACGTGAGACAGAATGACTCCCGGTGTGAACGTGTCTGCCTGTGTGACTGCCCTCTGACCTATCCCGGTCGTTGCCCTGCTTTTTTGTTGCTCCGAACACTTTCCACACGACCCGTCCGCTCCCACAGCCTTAACGGGACTAATTAAGGAAATTAAGTTAGAAGAAAATGTCTTCAGGTTTACAAACGTGCTTCTTGTACAACGTGTCTTGTCTGTCTGTCTGTCTGTCTGTCTGTCTGTCTGTCTGTCTTATCTTCAGCGAGACCAGTTACAGTTACAGCATACACACTGTACACCAGGACACACGTCACCGAAGATAAGACGGATGACGGGATCAGAAACGTGTTGTAGATAGGTTTCACGGCTCATTCTTTCATTATCTCCCACTTTATCCTCTATTAGGTCGCCGTGGGGTTCCCCATGCCCATCCAGGGGAGAACGTTTCAGGCGCTGGGCAGATACACCCAGGACAGGGCACCAATCCATCGCTGGGCACACACTCACTCACACAGACACACTCTATATGGGGCAATTTGGAGAACTCAATTGACTTGATCCATGTTTTTGGACTGTGGGAGGAAACCAGAGAACCTGGAGGAACCACGCGGACACGGGGAGGACATGGAAACTACCCACCCAGGATTGATTCTGGGGTGCGCTATAGAATAAATGACGACTTGTTTTTTGGACTGTGGGAGGAACCCGGAGAACCCGGAGGAAACCCATGTGGACACGGGGAGGACATGGAAACTCCACCCAGATGGGGATTCTGGGTGCGCTATAGAAATAAATGACGACTTGTTTTTTGGACTGTGGGAAGAACCCGGAGGAAACCCATGTGGACACGGGGAGGACATGGAAACTCCACCCAGATGGGGATTCTGGGTGCGCTATAGAAATAAATGACGACTTGTTTTTTGGACTGTGGGAGGAACCCGGAGGAAACGGAATGTGGACACGGGGAGGACTGGAAACCCAGATGGGGATTGATTGGAGTGCGCTATAGAAATAAATGACGACTTGTTTTTTGGACTGTGGGAGGAAACCGGAGAACCCGGAGGAAACCCACGTGGACACGGGGAGGACATGGAAACTCCACCCAGATGAGGATTCTGGGTGCGCTATAGAAATAAATGACGACTTGTTTTTTGGACTGTGGGAGGAAACCGGAGAACCCGGAAGAAACCCATGTGGACACGGGGAGGACATGGAAACTCCACCCAGATGGGGATTCGAACCGGGAATCCCTAGCGCTGAGAGGAGAACGTGCTAAAGCACTAAGCCACCGGGTTTCGCGGCTTTACATCATTATTACGCTGGCGTTTCATCATCGATCGTTTGGATTCGTTCTGCGCCTCAAACAGTGAAGGACAGATGATCAGACTCGCACTCAGCTCAGACTTTAAAGCATTAAAACTGCTGAATGCACGGTTTCCGTGGTTAACGTCGTTCTTCGGCTTTATCTCCAGGCGCTTTGTACGAATCTCTTTTGTAGGACACTTGCTTTCAAACGTTTGGAAGGTTTAACCAAGGACACGTTTATCAGAACACCTCCTGAATGAAGTCCTCAGCTTGATATCAATACAGAATTAATACACACCCCCTGTCCCCCTGTCCCCCTGTCCCCCTGTCCCCCTGTCCCCCTGTCCCCCCGCGCTGCACCTCACACCTGCAGGAGCTTTCCGAAAACGCTTTCTACAAGACTTTTGGAGCGAGGGCGGCCTCCACCTCTCGGCACCGGGGATCCTGGTTCGAATCCCGATCTGGGTGGAGTTTGCATGTTCTCCATGTGTCCGCGTGGGCTTTAGAAGTGTTCCGAAATATGAAGATGAAGATCACGTTTGTGGGGAAAGTACCGGGATAGGCCTGTTTTGACTGAAAGAATATCATCCCTCTATTATCTTCCGCTTAATTCTCCACTAGGGTCATTGGGGGGGAGGGTCCTCCAGGTTCACCCGTGTTCCTCCCACAGTCCAAAAACAATGATTCAAGGTGATTTGGGGGCTCTAACTTGCCCCTATTGAAATTGCTCCTATATATGCGATGGAGGGCGGCATGGTGGCTTAGTGGTTAACATGTTCTTCTCTCAGCTCTAAGGATTCCTGGTTCGAATCCCCATCTGGGTGGAGTTTCCATGTTCTCCCCGTGTCTGCGTGGGCTTCCTCCGGGTTCTCCGGTTTCCTCCCACAGTCCAAAAACATGGATCAAGTCAATTGAGGTCTCCAAATTGCCCCATATAGAGTGTGTCTGTGTGTGAGTGAGTGTGTGCCCAGCGATAGATTGGCGCCCTGTCCTGGGTCTATCTGCCCAGCGCCCGAAACGTTCTCCCCTAGATGGGCATGGGGAACCCCCCCCCCCCCCCCCACCGCGACCCTAATAGAGGATGAAGCGGAAGATAATGAATGAATGATATCATCTGTCTATTATCTTCCGCTTAATTCTCCACTAGGGTCATTGGGGGAGGGTTCTCCAGCTTCACCGTGTTCCTCCCACGGTCCAAAAACAATGATTCAAGGTGATTTGGCGGCTCTAACTTGCCCCTATTGAAATTTCTCCTATATATGCGATGGACTGGCAACACGACCATGGTAGGGAATTAAGCGGAAGATGTTGAGATGAGATGATGACACTGATGTAAAGGGGAAAAGCGGGCGTGGCTTACACAATGGGTCCATGTTCCGGCTGGTTCCACCAAACTAAACTCACCCCACCACGACCTGATGTTCCCTGCATTGGCGATGTTCCAAAAAGCTGGAATGGTGCATTAACCGTCGGTGCATTAAGAGGCGTGTCCCCGTACCGGTCTACGTCCAAGCGGTGGATCCTGTTGGACCGAATGTGTCAAATTCCAGAGTCAGTCAGTTAAACACGCACAACCGGCTGTGTGTGGGCGCAGGATGGGTACGGGACGGGCGCATTAGCCGGAGTCGGTCTTTCCAAATTGATAATCCGCGGATAATCCGTCTCCGTGAGACGGTCGTGCTTGTCGTGTCTGTCGCACGTGAAAGTTGGTTTAAGGTATTAAGTGATGTAATCACTGTAATGGTGCGTATGATCCTCCACCTCCTCGGCCTCAGCGTTCGGAGCGCCTTTTGTTTCATTTCGTCACTCTTAATTTCGAGAACTTGTTTTTTGGACTGTGGGAGGAACCCGGAGAACCCGGAGGAAACCCATGTGGACACGGGGAGGACATGGAAACTCCACCCAGATGGGGATTCTGGGTGCGCTATAGAAATAAATGACGACTTGTTTTTTGGGCTGTGGGAGGAACCCGGAGAACCCGGAGGAAACCCATGTGGACACGGGGAGAACATGGAAACTCCACCCAGATGGGGATTCTGAGTGTGCTATAGAAATAAATGACGACTTGTTTTTTGGACTGTGGGAGGAACCCGGAGAACCTGGAGGAAACCCATGTGGACACGGGGAGAACATGGAAACTCCACCCAGATGGGGATTCTGGGTGCGCTATAGAAATTGACGACTTGTTTTTTGGACTGTGGGAGGAACCCGGAGAACCCGGAAGAAACCCATGTGGACACGGGCAGGACATGGAACCTCCACCCAGATGGGGATTCTGGGTGCGCTATAGAAATAAATGAAGACTTGTTTTTTGGACTGTGGGAGGAACCCGGAGAACCCAGAGGAAACCCACGCGGACACGGGGAGGACATGGAAACTCCACCCAGATGGGGATTCTGGGTGCGCTATAGAAATAAATGAGAACTTGTTTTTTTGGACTGTGGGAGGAACCCGGAGAACCCGGAGGAAACCCATGTGGACACGGGGAGAACATGGAAACTCCACCCAGATGGGGATTCTGGGTGCGCTATAGAAATAAATGAGAACTTGTTTTTTTGGACTGTGGGAGGAACCCGGAGAACCCGAAGAAACCCACGTGGACACGGGGAGGACATTTCGTCACTCTGCGATTAAACAACGTGTTCTGCAGGGAGGTGTCGCCTTAATCTTGTTTAAATATACCAACTTTATCTCCTCTGCACTTGTCGCCGGCGTTCTGGGCGTCACGTTCCGCTCTGACCCGCGCCGGCCTCTTGCTCTTAGCTGGATTGACTTTGTCAGCTTACGCCACACGGGGATCAGTGACAGTCTGGCGAACCGGACTCACCGTCCCGGGGACCTTGAGGCCGCCAACTGGAATCTTTAAATAGATAAGCGCTTTATATTTATACCCCCCCCGCCCCCCCCTCCCCGCCCCCACGCGGCGTTCTCAGTTGTCCGCGTGTTGTTCTTCGGCGGACGCCCTCACGCGGGTTCCTCTCTGGCCGGGACGCCGCACCCGCCGTGCATTCACATGTCTCCCCTGTGTGCCGCAGGACGCCGTAATGTACCCCGACGCCCTGGAGGCCGTCGGACGGATCGAGGGCCTGCCTCTGTCCCGTCCCGGGAGCCCTCCGGAACCCGAGGAGGACCACGAGCCGCGTCCCGAGGGGAGAGGACGGGGCCGGTACCGTCACAGCCTGCACATACTGAAACCCTTCAGGATCACACACAAGTAAGGACGATGCTCTGCCGTGTGTTTAAAGACACGCCGGCCGTGGGTGGGTGGGTGTGAGTGGAGCTGAAGGAGGCCTTGATAAGGGCGGCCTTATCCTCCACCCGCAGCCGGCTCCGGGTTCCGACGCTCGGCGTCTGATAAAAGCGCCTCTGAACTCTCTCGCCGCGCCGCAACGCTTCTGAGAAGAACCTGCAAACTGCTGTCCAAACACAGACCTGACAAACGGCCGGGGGCGCCGTCCTCACCGTCCTCACCGGCCGGCCGTTTGGGCGTCAGAGGGCTTTGCGCCTGTCGGCAAAAAAAAGACACGTGTGTGATAACATGTTTTCAATCCCCATGTCCGCGTGGGTTTCCTCCGGGTTCTCCAGTTTTCCTCCCGCAGTCCAAAAAACATGGATCCCGGTCGATTGAATTCTCCAAATTGCCCCATATAGAGTGTGTGTCTTTGTGAGTGAGTGTGTGCCCAGCGATAGATTGCCCCCCTGTCCTGGGTGTATCTGCCCAGCGCTCGAAACGTTCTCCCCTGGTGGGTATGGGGAAGCCCCCCCCCCCCCCGACCCGCGACCCTAGTAGAGGATAAAGCGGAAGATAATGGATGGATGTCTTGTGGGGAAAACAACCGGGATAGGTCTTTAGTCCATTACAGGGCAAACAAACATATTCACAGAAAATCACGGTGGGGGGGGGGGGGGGTATCACACATTGACTTTTTTTCTGCTAAACTCTCTATTAGGCTCATCGTGGGGGGGGGGGGTGTTCCTCCAGGTTCTCCGGTTTTCCTCCCGCCGTCCAAAAAACATGGATCCAATTCTATTGAATACTCCAAATTGCCCCATATAGAGTATGTTTGTGTGAGTGAGTGTGTGCCCAGTGATAGATTGCCCCCCTGTCCTGGGTGTATCTGCCCAGCGCCCGAAACGTTCTCCCCTGGTGGGTATGGGGATCACCCCCCCACCACCACCAGGCTCATCGTGGGGGGGGGGTATCACACATTGACTTTTTTTCTGCTAAATTCTCTATTAGGCTCATCGTGGGGGGGGGGTTCCTCCGGGTTCTCGGGTTTTCCTCCCGCAGTCCAAAAAACATGGATTCAAGGTGAATTGGCTGCTCCAAATTGCCCCTATATGGTACGCGTGTGTGAGTGAGTGAGTGAGTGTGTGCCCAGCGATAGATAGGCACCCTGTCCTGGGTGTATCTGCCCAGCGCACGGAACGTTCTACCCCCCACCCCCCACCCCCCACCCCCGACCCCTAATGGTGGATTAAGCAGATGATGTAATTATTATTAGTATGTAAGTGTTTCTACCCCAATACGTTTTGTATTCAGTTCTTTTCTTTAGGGACATTTTGTCTCCGAGAACCTCGAATCCGACAAATCCTCCCCCATAATGTCCCCAAAAGTATGCGACCGGTGCACCGTTTGTGAATTCCCGTCCTGTCCTTTTTTTCTCGTCCCGCAGACATCAGCATCCGGTGGACAACGCGGGCCTGTTCTCCTTCATGACGCTGCAGTGGCTCACCCCTCTGGCCCGCAAGGCCCACGGCGCCTCGTCTCTGAAAATGGAGGACGTCTGGGGCCTGTCCTGTCACGAGGCCGCCGAAATAAACCGCCACAGGTGAGCAGATGTCCAACAGCCCGGGAGGGACGGGAATCCCTGCGGTCAGGGGCGGGGGGGGCGGGGGGTGGGGGGGTCGGGGGCGATGTTGCCTCACACCCCTCTCCCGTGATGCAGCCAGTTCTGGCGGCTGGGTGTTATTAATAGCGGGGTTAAGAGATTAGACGGAGACGGGGTGCGATTCCGCGCCGAGCGATTATGTCACCGCCACTCCGGGCCCCCCCCGCCGCTCCGGGCCCCCCCGCCGCTCCGGGCCCCCCCGCCGCTCCGGGCCCCCCCGCCGCTCCGGGCCCCCGCGGCCGAGCCGATTGTTGACTCGCTGGGTAATCAGAATAAGCAAACACCTCTTAATATAGCGGCGTTCCCGCTCGCCGGTGGAGTGTGTGTTCGAGGCGCCGGCTCGAGTGTGTGTGAGTGTGCTCGGCTTCACGAAGTTCTCCGCCGTTTACCTCGCCATCGCCACGCCGCATGATTAGAACCCGCACTGATTTCACTCTGTTTCTTGTAATTACAATTTAAAAAAGAAATAATAATAATAACGTCAGAGGCGGCACGGTGGCTTAGTGGTTAACACGTTCTCCTCTCCGCACTAGGGATTCCCGGTTCAAATCCCCATCTGGGTGGTTTCCATGTTCTCCCCGTGTCTGCGTGGGTTTCCTCCAGGTTCTCCGGTTTCCTCCCACAGTCCAAAAACATGGATCAAGTCAATTGAGTTCTCCAAATTGCCCCCATATAGAGTGTGTCTGTGTGAGTGAGTGTGTGCCCAGCGATAGATTGGTGCCCTGTCCAGGGTGTATCTGCCCAGCGCCCAAAACGTCCCCTGGATGGGCATGGGGACCACCCCCCCCCCCCCCGCGAAAAAGGGTGGCACGGTGGCTTAGTGGTTTAGCACATTCTCCTCTCAGCGCTAGGGATTCTTGGTTCGAATCCCCATCTGAGTAAAGTTTCTATGTTCTCCCCGTGTCTGCGTGGGTTTCCTCTGGGTTCTCCGGTTTCCTCCCACAGTCCAAAAACATGGATCAAGTCAATTGAATTCTCAAAATTGAGAACGTTCCATATAGAGTGTGTCTGTGTGAGTGAGTGTGTGCCCAGCGATGGATTGGCGCCCTGTCCTGGGTCTATCTGCCCAGCGCCTGAAACGTTCTCCCCTGGATGGGCATGGGGAACCCCACCGCAACCCTAATAGAGGATAAAGCGGGAGATAATGAATGAATGAACGTCAGAGTCACAGTCGCCATGGAGACAAAAGTATGTGGACGTTTCCACTCACAATCCATAGATACTCATTATTACAACATCCATTCATTATCTTCCACTTTATCCTCTATTAGGGTCGCGGGGGGGGGGGGGGGTGTTCCCCATGCCCACCAGGGGAGAACGTTTCGGGCGCTGGGCGGATACACCCAGGACAGGGGGGCAATCTATCACTGGACACACACTCATTCACACACACAGACACACTCTATATGGGGCAATTTAGAGCATTCAATCGACCTTGAATCCATGTTTCTTGGACTGTGGGAGGAAACCCACGCGGACACGGGGAGGACGTTTCGGGTGCTGGGCGGATACACCCAGGACAGGGCGCCAATCTATCGCTGCACACACACTCACTCACACAGATACACTCTCTATATGGGGCAATTTGGAGAATTCAATCGACCTGGAATCCAAGTGTTTTAGATTGTGGGAGGAAACCGGAGAACCCGGAGGAAACCCACGCGGACACGGGGAAAACGTGGGAACCGGGAATCCCTAGCGCTGAGAGGAGAACATGCTAAACCATCATTTAATCCTGTAATTTTCAGGCTGTAGTTCATCTGCTTCTCTACATATTTAGTTGGCAAACGTTTGGACACGCCCACTTTCCTCTCCATTATCTATTCCCTCCACTTACCAAACAGATTACAGACTCTAGAACATCTGAGTCCCCCATGGGTTCTCTGTTCTCTGTTGGTCAGCACCATCACAGGACAGGTATCGTTTGGGTGGTGGATTGTTTCTGGTCAGTTCTGCAGTGACACTGATGTGATGAGGGGGGGTTTTAATACAGCAGTGCTGCTGGAGTTTAATTTAAACACCTCAGAGACACTGCTGGGATAGGAATAATGCACCCAGAAGATAACCCCTGCTCTGTGGTGGTACTATTAGGGTCCGGACCATTAGAACAGAGTACATGGAGCTCCCAGTAGAACCCTTATTGAATTTAATCCTAATCTCTTTTGTCCCCGTTAAAATCTTGGATTTAGAATCATAGGGAATAAACCAGATTATTGAACACTGCAGATTAAACCCGATTAAAGGTCGCAGGTTAATCACCCGGCGCAGCGGTTACCCGGCTCACCGCTCCACCTCTGCAGCAGTGAGGGGTCGTGACCTCACGGCGTCTTTCTGAGACCCGCGGTCAGACACCGATGTTGGGTTTGTGTAATCTGCAGAGTTAATGTTGCGAATGCGGCGGTCGGGGTTTAACTCGATGCACCGAGCCGTGGGCCGCCGCCGCCGCCGCCGCCGCCTCTGATCACAGCGGTTATCGTCGTGACAACAGAGCTGGAGCGACTCTCACCCCCCCCCCCCCCCCCCCCCCCCCCCCCCCCCCCGGGGTGGAGACGGGTGTTACTTTTCACCGTGTCATGTCTCAAAGTCTCACTTTCTAGTCGCGGGCTCCGAGCCAGACTTAGCTGTGCTATGTTAGGATGCTCTGTGTGTGTGTGTGTGTGTGTGTGTGTGTGTGTGTGTGTGTGTGTGTGTGTTTGGATAACTAAAAGTATAACATAACTTGCACTACATGGACTGCGACGTATAAAATCAAGTCCCGCGTTTTGGACAATTTTAAGCTTTCCAATCATTTTTTAAACAGTTTGGGGAAGGCCCTGTTTCCTCCCCAGCAAGATGTGGAAGAACCTGACGGCTCCGCAGTCACAGAACCCTGAATTTCACCCCTTCTTTGAACACCTTTGAGTACTAGAACTAGAGAGCCAGGTCCTTTCACCCAACATCAGTGTCTGACCTCATGAATAAATAATTACCCCAAATCACACAGACCGCACCGGAAAACCACCCCACAGTCTTAAAGAGGAGTGTAGAATGCACTGTGTGGTGTGGATCAGGTGATTCTGGACATTATACAGCTACTTTAAAATAACACACTATTTTAAATAAATATATATATATATATATATATATATATATAGGGTGGCACGGTGGCTTAGTGGTTAGCATGTTCTCCTCTCAGCGCTAGGGATTCCCGGTTCAAATCCCAATCTGGGTGGAGTTTCCATGTTCTCCCCCGTGTCTGCGTGGGTTTCCTCCGGGTTCTCCGGTTTCCTCCCACAGTCCAAAAACATGGATCCAAGTCAATTGAGTTCTCCAAATTGCCCCATATAGAGTGTGTGTGTGTGAGTGAGTGTGTGCCCAGCGATAGGTTGGCGCCCTGTCCTGGGTGTATCTGCCCAGCGCCCGAAACGTTCTACCCTGGATGGGCATGGGGAACCCCACCGCGACCCTAATAGAGGATAAAGCGGAAGATAATGAATGAATGAATATATATATAAATAGTGTGTATTTATTTATTTATTTATTTGAAATATATATATATAAAAAATTTTTTTTGATGTGGTTCGTTGCGTGTGAATCTGAATCAGGCTGCAGACTCTGTGGCAGGCTGAGCTGAAGAGGAGAGGGGGGGACGGCGCGTCCCTCCGCCGCGTTTTCTGGAGGTTTTGTCGGACGCGCATGATGGTGGCCTTCCTCTCCCTCGTCATAACCATGGTGACCGGCTTCTTAGGACCCGTAAGTGATTAACCTTCACTAACAAACCTAATATTAGATTATATATATATATATTTAATAACAAACCTTAACGAGATTGTATCGTTTTATATTCATCACACACCACACCCCCCCCACACACCCCACACCCCACACACACCACACACAGGCGATAACACAGAGGAGTGTGGCTTTTTTTTTTTAATGGTAAATAGTCGTAAATATGAAAGCGACCTTTTTAAATATGTGTCTTTTGTTAAATATCAGTTGTTTCAGAATGAATTAACACCGTGACCGTGTGGTAATTAACCAAAAGAACTCAGTGTTGGTCTGCTGGATGTTGTTAAAAACACTGTATTATTATTTTAATTAGAACTTCAGCAGGCATTTAATAAATATTAAAGAGGGTTTTGGGTCTTATGCGGAAAAAATAAATGAGATGGGTCACTGATTTTCAAAGAGTCAATTTAAGGAGTCACAGAGTCAAATAGGCACATTTTATTGTCCTCTGGAGATAATAAATTTGAAAATTTTTAATTAATTATTTTTATTTTTACATTTATTTGCTTCACCTTTTTTTCCCCCATCGTATCACTGACCTTATGGATGGACTTTGTAGTTCTACAATACTTGTGGGACATGGGGAGAACATGCAAACTCCACCCAGATCGGGATTCAAACCCGGATCCTCAGCACTGATAGGAGAACATGCTAAACACTGCTCCACTGTGCCGCCCTAAAAAAAAAAAAAAATATATATATATATATATATATATATATATATATATATATATGACATAAGGGTGGCACGGTGGCTTAGTGGTTTAGCATGTTCTTCTCTCAGCACTGGGGATTCCCGGTTCGAATCCCGATCTGGGTGGAGTTTCCATGTTCTCCCCGTGTCCGCGTGGGTTTCCTCCGGGTTCTCCGGTTTCCTCCCACAGTCCAAAAACATGGATCAAGTCAATTGAGTTCTCCAAATTGTCCCATATAGAGTGTGTCTGTGTGTGTGAGTGTGTGTCCAGTGATAGATTGCCCCCTGTCCTGGGTCTATCTGCCCTGCGCCCGAAACGTTCTCCCCTGGATGGGCATGGGGACCCCCCCCCTTCCCCCACGACCCTAATAGAGGATAAAGCGGAAGATAATGGATGAATGGATGACATTAAATGTTAAATATTAAGTTTATTTTTCTGTTTTTCAAAACAAAGCGATTAATAATAGAACAATATTAATATTAATATTAATCTATATTCTGTATTTCTTTATTTTTTCCCTCTGTGTTCTGCGTTCCTCTTTAACTCAGCTCTGTTTTTCGAAACGCGAGGTTTACGGATCCTTGCGTTCCGTTTGAGCCGGAGACTAAATGGCGGCCGAATGGACTTTGTTCGGATCCCTGAGTGGGGCCATTGTTGTTGCGTACATGTCGCGCTCCGGCGTGGCGGCGCGTAAGAGCATTAACACTTACACAATGAGTTGGTTCCCACCTGAACGCTCAGATTAATGGATTTTAAAAAGGTCAGACCGCACCTCCCTCAATCACGGCATTGTGACACTCCTGTCCTGTTGTCTAACGACGGCATGTGGAACACAATGCTTCACGCCGAGTGCCGGGATAGGCACGTTTTCTGACGGCGGAGCGGCGTGATGGCTGTTATCCGTATCCGCAGAGTGCTTTCACGCTGCTATTAGTGAGTTATTAGTTATATTAAAGGACAAAACATCGTAACACAGTCCCGAGAACCCAGGACACGTTCCTCACTTTTAATAAAACAGCCTTTATTTATCTACGACGCTGTTCTTATTAGAAATGACAAAAAACTTTGTAACCCAGCGTTCAGTTCCTTCCCTAATGAGAACGTTTAGCCGGTTCTGTTGCAGTAGGTGGTCGATGCGTCCTAATGAAAGTCATCGGGCTCCCTGTACGATTGCGAGATAGCGGCCGGTGCTGAATGGCGGCGTTGTTGTTGTTGTTGTTATCTGCACCTGACCCTGACTTTCTCAGAACACGCTCACAGCTGAGATTGGGAGACAGCTGGGCACCAACAACACCCACCGAGTGTAAGCAGGGGCGCTAACGAGGACTTCTCCGAGGTGTCGGATGCAAATTTAGCCATGTGCGGGATTTAAAAAGAAAAAAAAAAAAACTCTTTTATAAACTAATTGGTTGACAGCGTGTGATAATTATTAAAAAGTGAAACTTTTTCCGCCGAGCCGCGGTAACACCAGCTCTCTGCTGCCACCTGTTTGTGCGAAAGAGTTTGAGTTTCATACACTAAGGGGATGAATCGGAATGTCGATCACACGCAGACTGACAGACAGAGTGTCACATAGATCAAAGGCAGACACGAGGAGAACATGCAAAACATCGGAAATTAGGACCTTGGAAAAGATTTTAAGTTACATAAATACTCAGGGGATGAATTGGAATGCCAATCCCACACAGACTTCCACATTCATACACACATCGGCACTTTGGGCAAATGCAGACACAAGGAGAACATGCAAATCATCACAATTTAGGGCCATGGAGTCGATTTTTAGTTCAGTAAATACTCAGGGGAGGAATTGGAATGCCAATCCCACACAGACTTCCACATTCATACACACATCGGCACTTTGGGTAAATGCAGACACAAGGAGAACATGCAAATCATTACAGATTATGACCATGGTGTAGATTTTTAGTTCTGTAAATACTTAGGGGATGAATTGGAATGCCAATCCCACACACACTTAAACATTCATACACACTTTGGTACATTAGGTAAATGCAGACACAAGGAGAACATGCAAATCATTACAGATTATGACCATGGTGTAGATTTTTAGTTCTGTAAATACTTAGGGGATGAATTGGAATGCCAATCCCACACACACTTAAACATTCATACACACTTTGGTACATTAGGTAAATGCAGACACAAGGAGAACATGCAAATCATCACAGATTATGACCATGGTGTAGATTTTTAGTTCTGTAAATACTTAGGGGATGAATTGGAATGCCAATCCCACACAGACTCACACATTCAAACACACATTGGTACATTGGGTAAACGCAGACACAAGGAGAACATGCAAATCATCACAATTTAGGGCCATAGAGTAGATTTTGAGTTCTGTAAATTCTCAGGGGATGAATTGGAATGCCAATCCCACACAGACTCACACATTCATACACACATTGGTACATGCAGGTAAATGCAGACACAAGGAGAACATGCAAATCATCACAATTTATGACCATGGAGTAGATTTTTAGTTCTGTAAATACTCAGGGGATGAATTGGAATGCCAATCCCACACAGTCTCACACATTCATACACACTTTGGTACATGCAGGTAAATGCAGACACAAGGAGAACATGCAAATCATCACAGATTACGACATGTGATGATTTTGAGTTCCATAAATACATAGGGGATGAATGGGAATGTTGGATTTCTTCTCTGTACAGGTCCTAATTTGTGACGATTGGCATGTTCTCCCCCTGCAGTCTGATTGTAATGCAGTGTGTTTTGTGTCCCCCCCGCAGGCTCTGTTTATCCGCGCGCTGTTGGAGTACGCGCAGCGGTCCGAGGTGTGGTTGCCCCATGGCTTGGCGCTGGTTGGAGGTCTGTTCCTCACGGAGCTGGTCCGCTCCTGGTCGTTGGCTCTCATGTGGGCTATTAACTACCGCACGGCCATTCGCCTGCGGGGGGCGGCGCTCTCATTCGCGTTCCAGAAGATCCTGCGTCTCGGAGGCACCAAAGACATCAGCACGGGGGAGGTGAGCCCGCCACGCCCACGCGTGTTCGTCATACTGCACCATGTGCTCTAAATATGTAGGAAACGAGTAGTTCCGGTCGTTCAATCTGATTGGCCGAGCGGTTGGGCTGGATTACATCTTCCGTGATGTAATCTAGTCCGGTTTTTAAAGTGAACGCTGATGGCTGAGTAACAGGATTCTCAAACCCAAGTTACAGAACGCAATTTATGAAATATATCAGCACGTGATGTAATGTATATCACGCATCGATACGAATGTGAAGCTCTCAGAGGCGTGTGTTATTGTCGGTGATGTCACGGCTGGACCAACAGCTCAGCCAATCAGATTTCAGGATCGGAACTACCCCTTTTATACAATACGTTATTTAAAATCATAAATACAGATTAATATAAACAGCGAGCCAATTTCCCGATGAGCACGTAACATTTTGCGGTTTTTATTTCATTTATTTATTCATTTATTTCATTTATTCATTTATTTCATTTATTTATTCATTTATTTCAACTGCATTTCGTAATTTGGCCACTAGACTGTTTAATTGTTAGAGAATCCGTATTCAAGTTTTAAAAAAACCGGACTAGATTACGTCACGGAAATCCAGATTGTTAACGATTCTATTTTTAATAAACGTATTTATGAATTAGACGGTGTTATTTTATTATAGTGTGTTTGTTTTAGTTTTATTAAAGCAATACGACGCTCGAGGTCGTGTATTATTGTGAATAAATCACGTACAGAGGCGGAACTGTACGCTGCTACGCGTCGGGCCGAATAACAACTCTAAATGGGATTTATTCACAATGAGGCCACGCCCTCTCGTACCGTATTGCTTTATTACAGCGCTTGAGGAAACGTAATTCAACTTTAAACCATTAAATAAACGGCTGCCGTGTCCTCAGCTGGTGAACATCTGCTCCAGCGACGGCCAGCGGATTTACGAGGCGGTGGCGGTGGGCTGTTTGTTGGGCGGAGGACCTCTGGTGGTGATCCTCGGCCTGTCCTTCACCACCTACTACCTGGGACCCACGGCGCTTATCGGCGCCACCATCTTCATCATCTTCTATCCTTTAATGGTACACTGTGGTTCTGTTATGTTGCAGCCAATCAGAAAAGGGATCATTCATTCATTCATTCATTATCTTCCGCTTTATCCTCTATTAGGGTCGTGTGGGGGGGGGGGTTCCCCATGCCCATCCAGGGGAGAACGTCTCGGGCGCTGGGCAGATAGACCCAGGACAGGGCAGCAATCCATCGCTGGGCACACACTCACTCACACAGACACACTCTACATGGGGCAATTTTGAGAACTCAATTGACTTGATCTATGTTTTTGGACTGTGGGAGGAAACCGGAGAACCCGGAGGAAACCCACACGGACATGGGACATGGAGGACATGGAAACTCCAGCCAGATGGGGATTCGAACCGGGAATGCCTAGCACTGAGAGGAGAACGTGTTAACCACTAAGCCACCGTGCTGCCTCAGAAAGGGGATGACGTTTTTGTAATTCATTGACGGTCAGCACTGCGGTTCAGAGGTTGCTCTCTTTTTTTCGGTTTTCCACAGATGCTGGCGTCCCGGCTGACGGCGCACTTCCGGAAAAGGTGCGTGTCCGTCACGGACCGGCGGATCCGGCTGATGAACGAGATCCTGAGCTGCATCAAGTTCATTAAGATGTACCGCTGGGAGTCGGCCTTCGCCACCAACGTCCACAGTAAGGCCCGGACGCACCCACCGAGCGCCTGAGGTGCGCCCCCTGAGGTCGCCCCCTGAGGTCGCCCCGAGGTCGCCCCGAGACGGGCGGTGCCCTTCGGAATCAGAACGGCCCTTTCCCGTCGCTCCTTCGGGGCCCGCGGGGTTTTGAAGTCCCTCTCGGGGAGATTTGCCCAAGTCCCCGAAGCTTCACGGTGGAATCGAAGGCGCATTTGATGTTGAGCGCCTCGGGGGGGGGGGGGGGGGGGGGGGGGGGGGGAACGCTCCGGGGGGGGGGGTGGACGCTCGGGGGGATGGGTAGGGGGGGGAAGCTCCGAGGAGACGCTGCTTCAGAGACGTGCTTCTGATTCAATGTTATAAAAGGTTTTAAAAACTTGGGCGGCACGGTGGCTTTGTGGTTTAGCATGTTCTCCTCTCAGCGCTGGGAATTCCCGGTTCGAATCCCCATCTGGGCGGAGTTTCCATGTCCTCCCCGTGTCCGCGTGGGTTTCCTCCGCGTTCTCCGGTTTCCTCCCACAGTCCAAAAACATGGATCAAGGTCAATTGAGTTCTCCAAATTGCCCCATATAGAGTGTGTGAGTGAGTGTGTGTCCAGTGACAAATTGCCCCCCTGTCCTGGGTGTAGCTGCCCAGCGCCCAAAACGTTCTCCCCTGGATGGGCACAGGGTAACCCCCCCCCCCCCCCCCGCGACCCTAATATAGGATAAAGCAGAAGATAATGGATGGTTGGCGATTTTTCCGGTTCCGTCTCTGAATCGACGGATTTTCCCTGGAGAGCGGCGGCGGCGGCGTGGTTGGCATGTTCTCCTCTCAGCGCTGGGGGTCCGCTTCAACTCCCAATCTGGGTGGGGAGTTTCCATGTTCTCTACGCGTCTATGTGGCTGTCCTTCGGGTTCTCCGGTTTTCCCCGCTAACTCAAAAACATGGATTCAAGGTGAATCGGCTGCACTAAATTGCCCCTATATAATCTGATTGTGTGCCCAACGAGGGTTTAGTGGGTTTATTGGATTCCTGGGTGTATCTGCCTCTCTCCCATGGATGGGGCGTGAAGAACCCACCCCCCCACATGTACTGTCCATTTCATATCCACTGACCATTATAGATGGACTTTGTAGTTCCACGTTCATTGTAGAACTACAAATTCCATGGATATATCAAGTACTAATACAATGATTCAAAAATACATTCATTCATCCATTATCTTCCGCTTTATCCTATAATAGAGTCGCGGGGGGGGGGTTCCCCATGCCCATCCAGGGGAGAACGTTTCGGGCGCTGGGCAGATACACCCAGGACAGGGGGGCAATCTATCACAGGGCACACACACACACACACAGACACACACACTCTATATGGGGCAATTTGGAGAACTCAATTGACTTGATCCATGTTTTTGGACTGTGGGAGGAAACCGGAGAACCCAGAGGAAACCCACGCGGACACGGGGAGAACATGGAAACTCCACCCAGATGGGGATTCGAACCGGGAATCCCTAGCACTGAGAGGAGAACATGCTAAACCACTAAGCCACCGTGCCGCCCTCAAAAATACATAAGAACCCAAAATGATGTAATGCGTGGGTTCTCCAGTGGGTAATAAAATGTGCCCCCCCCCCCCCCGACATTTAATATTAACATAAAGCAGATCCAAAGTGACTTATAAGTATCACGAGTTCGGGACACAGGCCACGGCGCCCCCTGGAGCAGGGTCAAGGGTTCTACTGAAATTGGTGACCTCATTAGATCTGCGATTCCGAGCCGTGACCCCCGGAGACACGCTCCGAATCTCCATCAGGGTTCTTCACAGAGGGGTAGGACCTCGGTGGGTAGCGCCCGGGGTTGTTTGTGGCCGAGTAGATGAAGTTCCCCGTTTTCATCCGGCAGAACAATTTGTTCTCCGCGCTTCGACATGACGAACGGCGCGGGTGCGCAGGGAGGTCGCTGCAGGACGCCCCATTCAGATCCATCCATCCCGCCCTCCATCCCGCCGCAGGGCTCCGGGTGCGAGGAGCGCTCTTGTTTTTGTTTGCGGTTGGCGTCAGTGTTGCGCGGAACGTGGAGTCTGGCCGTTATAAACGAGCGTCCTCGGGACCCCCCGGCTGCGTTCGGGACGAATTATCTGTCTGTTATTTCGTCTCCAGAGGTTCGATCGGCGGAGCGGAGGATATTGGAAAAGGCGGGGTACGTTCAGAGCCTCACCGTCGGCATCGCGCCCGTCGTCGTGGTGATCGCCAGCGTCTGCACCTTCACGCTCCACATGGCCCTCGGAAACGATCTCAACGCAGCGCAGGTTGGTCCGCCCGCCCCCTCTCTCTCACCCTCTCTCTCTCTCTCTCACCCTCTCTCTCTCTCTCACCCGCTCTCTCACCCTCTCTCTCTCTCTCTCTCTCTCTCTCTCTCTCTCTCTCTCTCCTCTCTCTCTCTCTCTCTCTCTCTCTCTCTCTCTCTCTCTCTCTCTCTCTCTCTCTCTCTCTCTCTCTCTCTCTCTCACCCTCTCTCTCTCTCTATCACCCTTTCTCTCTCTCACCCTTTCTCTCTCTCACCCTCTCTCTCTCTTTCTCACCCTCTCTCTCACTCTCTCACCCTCTCTCTCTTTCACCCCCCGCTTCTCACCCTCTCTCTCTCACTCTCTCTCTCTCTCTCTCTCTCTCTCTCTCTCACCCTCTCTCTCTCTTTCACCCCCCCTCTCTCTCACTCTCTCACCCTCTCTTTCTTTCACCCCCCTCTCTCTCTCTCTCTCTCTCTCTCTCTCCTCACTCGAGTCTGAAATTGCGTGGAAATTTTAGGAAACTAGTTTTGGATCCGGCGGCACGGTGGCTTAGGGGTTTAGCATGTTCTCCTCTCAGCTCTAGGGATACCACAAATTGCCCCATATACAGTGTGTGTGTGTGTGTGAGTGAGTGTGTGCCCAGCGATAGGTTCTCGCCCTGTCCTGGGTGTATCTGCCCAGCGCCCGAAACGTTCTCCCCTGGATGGGCATGGGGAACCCCCCCCCTCGCTACCCTAGTAGAGAATAAAGTGGAAGATAGTTTTGGATCCATCCATCCATTATCTTCAGCTATGGTCTTGAAGGGGGGGGTGTTCCCCCATCCATACCCATCCATGCCAATCCAGGGGAGAACATTTCAGGCCCTGGGCAGATACACCCAGGACTGGGCACACACACTAAAACACACACACAAGCAATATAGGGGCAATTTAGAGCAGCCAAATTACCTTGAATCCATGTTCATTACTCATTACCAGCGCGGCACCACCACTGTCAGAGTGTTTTTAAGGTGGAGGATGGAGTGGAGGGTGTGCAATTGTGGGAGTGATGTGTGCCGGGGGGGGGGGGGGGGGGGGTGGACGTGTTAACCACCATGCACCCCCCCCCCTTCTGGAAACAAAATGAAATTGTACAGAACAGTGCACGGCATCCGTGCCGTCCTCCCACATCCTAATTAAAGCGTTGACTCGTTATTATTATTATCCCGTCCCTCCTGACCTCCCTTAACGTCTGTGACCTTTGCTCCTCTGTTGACCTCTCCAGGCGTTCACCGTCGTGGCCGTCTTCAACTCCATGACCTTCGCGCTGAAGGTCACGCCGATGGCGGTGCGCGCCTTATCCGAGGGCGCTGTCGCCGTCCAGAGGTTTCAGGTACAAAAAAAAAAAAACTGCACCCATCCATCCATCCATCCATACATCCATCCATACATCCATCCATCCATACATCCATCCAAACATCCATACATCCATCCATCCATCCATACATCCATCCAAACATCCATACATCCATACATCCATCCATACATCCATCCATCCATCCATACATACATCCATCCATCCATCCATCCATACATCCATCCGTACATCCATCCATACATCCATCCATACATCCATCCATTCATACATCCATCCATCCATCCATACATCCATCCATCCATTCATACATACATACATACATACATACATCCATCCATACATCCATCCATCCATACATACATACATACATCCATACATACATCCATCCATACATCTATCCATCCATACATCCATCCATACATCCATCCATTCATACATCCATACATCCATCCATACATCCATCCATTCATACATCCATTCATCCATACATCCATCCATACATCCATCCATACATACATCCATCCATCCATACATCCATACATACATCCATTCATACATCCATTCATCCATAAATACATACATACATCCATACATACATCCATACATCCATCCATACATACATACATCCATACATACATCCATTCATACATCCATTCATTCATACATCCATCCATCCATACATCCATACATCCATTCATACATACATCCATCCATACATCCATCCATCCATACATCCATCCATACATCCATCCATTCATACATCCATCCATACATCCATTCATCCATACATCCATCCATACATACATACATCCATCCATACATCCATTCATACATCCATTCATCCATACATACATCCATACATACATCCATACATACATCCATACATCCATACATACATCCATACATACATCCATTCATACATCCATTCATCCATACATACATCCATACATACATCCATACATCCATCCATCCATTCATACATCCATACATCCATCCATTCATACATCCATACATCCATCCATACATACATCCATACATCCATCCATCATACATCCATCCATACATCCATACATCCATCCATCCATCCATACATCCATCCATACATCCATTCATACATCCATCCATACATCCATTCATACATCCATCCATCCATACATCCATACATACATCCATAACGAACTTTAAAACGGTTCGTTCTGCTCCTTAAATCTGATTGGCTGAGCCGTTTGTTCATTAACAATAACACACGTCGTGATATTCGTGTCAATGCGTGACATACGATACGTTATTTTATATCGTTAAATATCGTTAAAGCAAAGGCTTTGTTTTAAACTGAGATCTGTAATTTGGCCACTAGATGGCAGTGTTTTGTTAAAATAAAAAAAAAAAAAAAAAAAAAAAAAAACGGAATCCTGTTACTCAGCACTCGGCGTTCACTAGATTATTTTGTGGAGGAGCAGATTATTAACGATTTTGCTTTTAATTAAACGCATTTATGACTCAAACGTTGTATAAACGCGAGGTTGTGTATTATTGTGAATAAATCACGTAAGTTTTGTATAAATGCTTTGATTTCACAGAGGCTCTTCCTGATGGAGGACCGCGAGATGCTTGGCGACAAGCCGGAGGACCCCGAGAGCGCCGTGGAGTTCCGCGACGCCACGCTGGCGTGGAAGAGCGCCCGGGCGCGGCAGGCCGGCGGCGTGGACGCGCACACCGGCCACAAGAGGGGGCAGATGCGGCGAGTGCTCCGGAGAGAGAAGCTGAGTCTGTACATCGGCTCCGAGGAGGAGAAGGGCGAGCGCCGGGAGCCCAACAGCGAGCACCTCCTGACCCACATGGAGCAGGAGAGCCCGCAGAGCACCATATCCTCCACGCAGAACGTCCGGCCGCCGCTGCACAAGTCCCTCCACCGCATCAACCTCCGCATCCGCAAGGTGACCGCAAAGTCATGTACGCACGTAAAGGCGTGTCGTAAAGTCGGTTCAGGAGCCAGCCTCGCCACCGGAAGGTCCCCGGTTCGATTCCCGGCTCCACCATGTATTATATATTAAAGTGACCCTAACCCCATCCATCCATTATCTCCTGCTTTATCCTATATCAGGGTCACAGGGGGGTTCCACATGCCCATCCAGGGGAGAACGTTTCGGGCGCTGGGCAGATACATCCAGGGCAGGACACCAATCTATCACTGGACACACACTCACTCACTCACACACACTCTATATGGGGCAATTTGGAGAATTCAATTGACCTTGATCCATGTTTTTCGGACTGTGGGAGGAAACCGGAGAACCCGGAGGAAACCCATGCGGACGCGGGGAGAACATGCAAACTCCACCCAGATGGGGATTCCCTAGCGCTGAGAGGAGAACATGCTCTGAGCCCAAAATAAAAAAAAAAAAAAAAAAATAAATAAATAAATAAGTGGCGGCACGGTGGCTTAGTGGTTTAGCATGTTCTCCTCTCAGTGCTAGAGATTCCCGCTTCGAATCCCCATCTGGGTGGAATCCCCAATCTGTTCTCCCCGTGTCCGCGTGGGTTTCCTCCGGGTTCTCCGGTTTCCTCCCACAGTCCAAAAAACATGGATCAAGGTCAATTGAGTTCTCCAAATTGCCCCATATAGAGTGTGTCTGTGTGAGTGAGTGTGTGTGCCCAGCGATAGATTACCCCCCTGTCCTGGGTGTATCTGCCCAGAGCCCGAAACATTCTCCTCTGGATGGGCAAGGGGAACCCCCCCCCCCCCCCCCCCGACCCTAGTAGAGACGTTCTGTGTTTCAGGAATAGCGTGTTGTGGTTCTGCAGATATCTGACCGTCTGTGTGTCCGCAGGGTACTCTGGTCGGGGTGTGTGGCGGGGTGGGCAGCGGAAAGAGCTCCCTGCTGTCCGCCCTCCTGGGTCAGGTGAGAGAACACACCACACATCGGAGCTCTTTATCTCGGTTGCCCCCGGCGACGCCGTGCGTGAAATGACCCTTTATCGGTTTTGACCTCACCGCTGTGTCTCGAGAGAGAAGAAAAAAAAAAAAAAAAAGTCAACTCTCGAGCACATCGTGTCCCATTAACACCCCCCCACCCCCCCCCCACCCACCACCCCCCACCCCCTCCTGACACGCGAGACGTCTACGGCGGTCATGTGACGCCTCGTCTTTCCACAGATGACCTTAGTGACGGGCGCAGTGGCGGCCAACGGCGGCTTGGCGTACGCGGCTCAGCAGGCCTGGATCCTCAACAGCTCCCTGAGGGAGAACATACTGTTCGGGACGGAGTACGTGGAGGACAAGTACGACCCCCCCCCCCCTTCCTCGCGACCGCTCTGGGGGACATAACGGGGGACCCCCCCGGAATCGAGGGTCTCACACTCTGTTGCTCTTCCATCAGGTACCACGCCGTGCTGGACGCCTGCTGCTTGACTCCAGACGTGACGGCGCTCCCTCACGGCGATATGACCGAGGTAACGAGACCCCCGCGCCGTTCCCACGCAGGTTGGGCGGCGCTGCGTGGCCGTGCCCCCGTGAGCGCTTGTGAGGATCACATGTTGTGCACGTGTGCTCCAGATCGGGGAACGAGGCGCTAATCTGAGTGGAGGGCAGAGGCAGAGGGTGAGTCTCGCCCGGGCGCTGTACAGTGACAGGCCCATCCTGCTGCTGGACGACCCCCTCAGCGCCGTGGACTCGGCCGTGGGCGCCCACCTGTTCCACCGGGCCATCCGCCGCTCTGCCGGAGCCAAGACCGTCGTCTTCGTGACGCACCAACTGCAGGTGAGGGCGTGCGTTACGAGGCTGTACGTTCAGCTGTGTGAGTCTGGAGACAGAAACCGACGAGGAAATGGGTGTAGCATCTGTAGCAGGGTGTGCATAGCAACCGTCTGTTACACATAGCAACAGTACCTACAGACAGTTATACAGTAAACGTCTGTTACACATAGCAACAGCACCTACAGACAGTTATATAGTAAACATCTGTTACACATAGCAACAGCACCTACAGACAGTTATACAGTAAACATCTGTTACACATAGCAACAGTACCTACAGACAGTTATACAGTAAACATCTGTTACACATAGCAACAGCACCTACAGACAGTTATACAGTAAACATCTGTTACACATAGCAGAACCTACAGTAGTTACATAGTAAACCATGTTACACATGTGTACAGGATATAGTAAACTGTTATCATAGTACAGCACCTACAGACAGTTATACAGTAAACATCTGTTACACATAGCAACAGCACCTACAGACAGTTATATAGTAAACATCTGTTACACATAGCAACAGTACCTACAGACAGTTATATAGTAAACATCTGTTACACATAGCAAACAGTACCCAGTCTAGTAAACAGTTTACACATATATAGACAGTTATATATAGTCTATTATATTATAGCAACAGTACCTACAGACAGTTATACAGTAAACGTCTATTATACATAGCAACCTGTACAGTTATCTGGTACATACATATACAGTATATATAGAAACAGTTTATTATATATAGCAACCATCTGTACAGTTATATACAGCAATGGTTTATTATATATAGCAACAGGTCATAGTACAGTTTATATATAGAAACGGTTATAGATTCTGTTTATACATATACGGTCAACAGTCTATTATACATAGCAACGGTCTATTATATATAGAAACCATGTGTTATACATAGCAACCATCTGTACAATTATATATAGCAACGGTCTATTATACATAGCAACGGTCTATTATATATAGCAACAGTCTATTATATATAGCAACCATCTGTACAGTTATATATAGCAACAGTCTATTATATATAGCAACAGTCTATTATATATAGCAACAGTCTATTATATATAGCAACAGTCTATTATACATAGCAAGCATCTGTACAGTTATATATAGCAATGGTCTATTATATATAGCAACAGTCTATTATACATAGCAACAGTCTATTATATATAGCAACGGTCTATTATACATAGCAACCATCTGTACAGTTATATATAGCATTCATTCATTCATTCATATATAGCAACGCTTTATATATCCTCTATTAGGGTCGCTATTATACATAGGGTCTTATATATAGCCATGCCCTATTATATATCCAGGGGATAGAACGGTCTATTATACATCTCGGCGCTGGGCAACAGTCTTATATATAGCAACAGTCTATTATACATAGCAACCTATCTGTACATGAATATGTAGGCAACCTCTGTTATATACATAGCAAACATGTATATACATATAGTACAGTCTATACATAGCAAGGTCGTTATTATATTATACATATACATCTGTACATTATAGCTTATACATTACATACATTATACTATATACATATATGTATGTATAGTCTTTTATACATAGCAACCATCTATTAGTCATAGCAACAGTCTGTAAAACTAAGTTTGTTGTTATAACATCGTCTGTTGTCCGTAGCAACCTAATCATAGGAATGGAGAAGTCGCTGTGACTGACCGGTCCGAATCGTGTATGTAACGCACCTGTGTCCTAAACGAACGCCCGTCTCACGCTTACGTTCCGCGTCTGCTCTGTTTCCTTGGCGTGCTCGATGTCGTGGTTGTGATGGGATCTGCAGTACCTGGCAGACTGCGATGAGGTGGTGATGATGAAGGACGGTCAGATCGCCGAGCACGGCACCCACGAGCAGCTGATGGCGCGAGGCCGCGACTACGCCGCCCTCTACACGAGCGTTCAGCAGGAGGTACAGACAGGGATCGCCGCGCCGTCACCCCCCCCCCCCCCAAAAAAAAAACACCCCCCCACCGGAGACGGTGCACTTATCATTCATACAGAGTTTGACTTTTTGTCTTCTGTAAAATTCATGAAGCGCGCGGCGAGTTCGGACCGAATCCCCTCCATCTTTCACCAGCATCGTCATATCTGTTCAAAATGAGCTTTAAGACCTCGTCACCACCGCCGCGTTTAATCACCTTACATTTATAGAGCTGACACCACTGATTCATTACCTCTGTTTATCTCTCTCTCTCTCTGTCTCTCTCTCTCTCTCTCTCATTTTCTGTCTCTCTCTCTCTGTCTCTCTCTCATTTTCTGTCTCTCTCTCTCTCTGTCTCTCTCTCTCTCTCTCTGTCTCTCTCTCTCTCTCTGTCTCTCTCTCATTTTCTGTCTCTCTCTCTCTCTGTCTCTCTCTCATTTTCTGTCTCTCTCTCTCTCTCTCTCTCTCTCTCTCTCTCTCTCTCTCATTTTCTGTCTCTCTCTGTCTCTCTCTCTCTCTCATTTTCTGTCTCTCTCTCTCTGTCTCTCTCTCATTTTCTGTCTCTCTCTCTCTCTCTGTCTCTCTCTCTCTCTCTCTCTCTCTCTCTCATTTTCTGTCTCTCTCTGTCTCTCTCTCTCTCTCATTTTCTGTCTCTCTCTCTCTCTGTCTCTCTCATTTTCTGTCTCTCTCTCTCTCTCTCTCTCTCTCTCTCTCATTTTCTGTCTCTCTCTCTCTCTCTCATTTTCTGTCTCTCTCTCTCTCTCTGTCTCTCTCTCGCACTCTGTCTCTCTTTCTGTCTCTCTCTCTCTCATTTTCTGTCTCTCTCTGTCTCTCTCTCTCTCTCATTTTCTGTCTCTCTCTGTCTCTCTCTCTCTCTCATTTTCTGTCTCTCTGTCTCTCTGTCTCTCTCTCATTTTCTGTCTCTCTCTCTCTCTCTCTCTCATTTTCTGTCTCTCTCTCTCTCTCTCATTTTCTGTCTCTCTCTCTCTCTCTCTGTCTCTCTCTCGCACTCTGTCTCTCTTTCTGTCTCTCTCTCTCTCATTTTCTGTCTCTCTCACTCTCTCTCTCTCTCTCTGACTCTCTCGCTCTATCTCTGTCTCTCTCTCTCATTTTCTGTCTCTCTCTGTCTTTGTCTCTCGCTCTCTCTCTCGCTCTTTGTCTCTCTCGCTCTCTCTCTCTCTCTGTCTCTTCTCTTTCTCTGTCTCTCTCTCTCTCTGTCTCTCGCTCTCTCTCTCTGTCTGTCTCTCTCTCTCTCTCTCTCTCTCTCTCTCTCTCTTTGTCAGAACCTGGTGAGGAAGAACTTGAGAAACCATCAGGGGGTCGAGGGGGTGAAAAGCTCGCGGTTCTCCACCTCGGCCGTCAGTTCTGGAGGAAAGCAGCCTGCGGGGAGCGCGGGGGGGGGAGGTGAGAACGGCGGAGTCCCACAGTAATGCCCCGCGCTTAGTTTGACTTTTTCGCGGGGGGGGGGGGGGGGGGGGGACACACACCGAGTCACGGATCTCTGCTCTGTTCTTCTCGCCCTCCGATTTGCCCCCAGACCGGCTCATGCGGGCCGAGGAGAAAAGCTCGGACGCCGTCACCCGGGACGTCTACGCCGC
Organism: Corydoras sp. C115; assembly: GCA_019802505.1. Lineage (NCBI taxonomy): Eukaryota > Metazoa > Chordata > Actinopteri > Siluriformes > Callichthyidae > Corydoras > Corydoras sp. C115. The sequence continues at coordinate 334,819 of JAFMOC010000257.1, forward strand.
CTACGTCAGGGCCGCCGGTGGAGCGCTGGCCTTCGTCGCCAACGTCCTCCTCTTCCTCCTCACCACGGGCAGCATCGCCTTCTGCAACTGGTGGCTCAGTCACTGGATCAATCGGGGCAGCGGGGTAAACGAGCGTCGTCTGTCATTACACCCCTCCTCCTCATCCTCCTCGTCCCTCCTCCCACCTCACTCTCACCTCCCCAACTTCGCCTTCAACTCCAACCCAGCATCTTCATGGTATAAGGTGGATGTGCAACTCCCCCAACAACTGCCCCAACATGGGTGCCCTCCCCCAACAACTGCCCCAACATGGGTGCCCTCCCCCCCTCCCCCAACAACTGCCCCAACATGGGTGCCCTCCCCCAACAACTGCCCCAACATGGGTGCCCTCCCCCCCTCCCCCAACAACTGCCCCAACATGGGTGCCCTCCCCCCTCCCCCAACAACTGCCCCAACATGGGTGCCCTCCCCCCTCCCCCAACAACTGCCCCAACATGGGTGCCCTCCCCCGGAAAATGCTGTTAGTTATTATAGATATTGCATTCACTGTGGACGGCGCGCTGGCTTAGTGGTTTAGCATGTTCTCCTCTCAGCACTCAGGATTCCCGGTTCGAATACCACTCCGGGCGGAGTTCCCATGTTCTCCCCGTGTCCGCGTGGGTTTCCTCCGGGTTCTCCGCTTTCCTCCCACAGTCCAAAAACATGGATCAAGTCAATTGAATGCTCCAAATTGCCCCATATAGAGTGTGTCTGTTTGATTGGCACCCTGTCCTGGGTGTATCTGCCCAGCAGTCGTATTTTGGGCATGGAGAACAGCCCCCCCCCCCCCCGCCTGAAGATAATAGATGGATGGATGGAATGTATTCACTGCCTTCTGTTAGAATGTCTGTCTGTGTTAATAGTGCTTTATTGGAAGCCACACATATACTGATGTGTGTGTGTGTGTGTGTGTGTGTGTGTGTGTGTGTGCGTGTGCAGAACCTGACCGTGTTCCAAGGCAATGCCACCGTGGAACGCAGCAGCATGAGACTGAACCCCGATATCCAGTACTACTCCACAGTGTATGCTGCGTCCATGGGCGTGGCACTGTTCCTCAAAACCACACGGGGGGTCATATTTGTGAAGGTAAGGCTTTAAATCGCACTCCACTGAGCGTTCGGACATATTTATATATTAATATTTAATATGCTTAGTGGTCGGCACGTTCGCCTCTCAGCACTAGGGATTCCCGGTTCGAATCCCCATCTGGGTGAAGTTTCCATGTTCTCCCCGTGTCTGCGTGGGTTTCCTCCGGGTTCTCCGGTTTCCTCCCACAGTCCAAAAACATGGATCAAGTCAATTGAGTTCTCCAAATTGCCCCATATAGAGTGTGTCTGTGTGAGTGAGTGTGTGCCCAGCGATGGATTGGCGCCCTGTCCTGGGTCTATCTGCCCAGCGCCCGAAACGTTCCCCCTGGATGGGCATGGGGAACCCCCCCGCGACCCTAATAGAGGATAAAGCGGGAGATAATGACTGAATGAATGAATAAATATTTAATATCTGCACCTGCATTTGGTGGTATATATATATACATATACAGTATATATCAGTGTATATAGTAAGAGAGACGGTGAGAGAGGCGATAACGCTGAGAATCAGCAGGTTATTGTAATGTATTATAGTTAATAAATATATTTAGTTCGTCTGTAAATGTCAAGTTAACTCGCTTTGCGTGCGCAAGCTTTTATACCGTGACCTTCGAGCAGCGTGGAGGAGCTTAATGCATCTTACATCCACAATCTGTATCTCTGTGTCGGATTTCGAGGGCTTTATAGTTTTCATTAAACGCTTGAAAACACACTATGATTAAAAATAACTGAGTTTGATTCATAAAAGCGTTCAGTGAACGCAAAAGGGTTAATAATCTGCGCCTCCGCGACGTGATATAGTCCGGTTGTGAATAGGAATCGGGTTTCTGTAACGATGAACTGCCATCTAGCGGCCAAATCACAGAATGCAGTTTATACGTTACAGGCTCGCTGTTTATATTAATCTCTATTTTATTCATTAAAATAATGTATTGTATATCACGCATTAAATTCTATATTTATATTTCTAATGTATACTACATTTATAGATTTTTATATATTTAAAAAATTATATATATATATATATATATGGTGGCACGGGGGCTCTGTGGTTTAGCACGTTCGCCTCTCAGCGCTAGGGATTCCCGGTTCGAATGTTCTCCCCGTGTCCGCGTGGGTTTCCTCCGGGTTCTCCGGTTTCCTCCCACAGTCCAAAGACATGGATCAAGTCAATTGAGTTCTCCAAATTGCCCCATATAGAGTGTGTCTGTGTGAGTGAGTGTGTGTCCAGTAATGGATTGGCGCCCTGTCCTGGGTCTATCTGCCCAGCGTCCGAGATGTTCTCCCTTGAATGGGCATGGGGAACCCGATGTCGACGTCAACAAACGGCTCGGCCAATCAGATTTCAGGAGCGCAGGAACCCTGTTTTATATCTGTTTTATATATAAGTATATAAAATATATATGAGTTTATATATATATATATATATATATATATATAAATATATATATATATATATATATATATGGCGGCACGGTGGCTTAGTGGTTTAGCATGTTCTCCTCTCAGCACTAGGGATTCCCGGTTCGAATCCCCATCTGGGTGGAGTTTCCATGTTCTCCCCGTGTCCGCGTGGGCTTCCTCCGGGTTCTCCGGTTTCCTCCCACAGTCCAAAAACATGGATCAAGTCAATTGAATTCTCAAAATTGCCCCAGAGTGTGTGTGTGTGATGGATTGGCGCCCTGTCCTGGGTGTATCTGCCCAGCGCCTGAGACGTTCTTCCCTGGATGGGCATGGGGAACCCCCTCCGCGACCCTAATAGAGGATAAAGCGGGAGATAATGAATGAATGAATGAATATATATATATATATATATATAACTGAGTTTGGATGCGGTTCATATGGTGTTGTTTCTGTGTCGCAGTGCACGCTGAGGGCCGCCTCGGTTCTCCACGATCAACTCTTTAAGGCGCTGCTGCTCAGCCCGATGCACTTCTTCGACACCACCCCCCTCGGACGCGTCCTCAATCGCTTCTCCAAAGACATGGACGAAGGTCAGAGGCGGCGCCCGCCGAGCGTTTCCGCTCCACCGGTACCGTGCCGGACGGGGAGGCTCACGCGCCGCTGTGTTCTGTGTCCTGTGTTGTAGTGGACGTGCGCCTGGCCATGCAGACCGAGATGCTGCTGCAGAACCTGACGCTGGTGCTCTTCTGTTTAGGAGTGGTGAGCGCAGTTTTCCCATGGTTCCTGTTCTCCATCATCCCTCTCGCTGCATTCCTCTACATCATCAACCGTGTCTCCAGGTCAGGCTCACGTCCGGCCACCGTGTCGGCCCGTTCCTTTATGTACAGGGCTGTGGACTATCCCGGCTCTCGGTGTCGTTTTCGCCGTTTAACCTTTAGTGGATGTAAAGTGGTGCTGCTTATTTTTTTGGGAGGCCACGCCCCCATCCCCACCCCCCCTCCTTCCAAACGGCGTCTATCCCCCCACACCGCCGTCACGGAGCTTCTGACTCATGATCTCTGTTCCAATTCATCCCAGAGGTGTTCAATGGAGTTAAATGTGGGCCAATCATCTTCTTTCACGGCACATTAACCCAACCCTACGGACCTTGGGGGTATGCGCTGGGTCACCGTCACGCTGGGCCTTCCCCAAACTGTTCCACTTGTCCAGAATGCGTGGCTGAGTGCTCGATTCCACGCAGTGCTGTGCTGATCGGATCGAATAAAACGCCCGAATATATTAATTAGGCGTGTAATTAAGGTGTGTGCCCGGCATTCTTGCTGCCATGTTTTCGTGTTTGTTGCGACGACGGTTCCGTCCATCAGTCGTTCGGCCGCGCTGGTAATTACCAGCATCCGTATGTTTACCGAGAACGGTGTACCGGTGCGCATTAACTCCACTCTCCTCTGTTTTTTGGGATCCGTAAAAAAAAAAAAAAAAGAACGTCTTGCGCACGGACCCCGGGAACATTAATAAGCATGTTGTTTACAGCCGGCGTTTGTGTTGCATCCATTTTCCTCCTCGTCCTCATTTTAAACCCATTAACGGGGAAATGGTGATTCACAGCCGTCCATTTATTTCGCCGGCTTTTCCGCGGCATCGCGTCTAAAAGTAGAACGCGGCCCACCTTCCTCCAATAAAGGTCCGTCTGTCACATCGCTGCCGGCCAAGGCGGTGCTGTCCTGTCAGATTTAGCGTTGACATGGCAGACCCAATAAAAGCCCCTAAATTAGATTTAAGCTCTCTGAAATGTTCCAGCCTTCACCTGGAGGAACCTTTCATCTCCCCCTCTGGGCCTTCATCTCGTAAGCACATGACAGCTGTGATCAAATAGACAGGGGTTTTTTTTTTCCGCCCGAGGTTCTGAAGAATCCTCTGTGTTCAAAGGGTTCTGATTCGCGATCTGAAGAGGCTGGAGAACATCAGCCAGTCGCCTTTCACCTCGCACATCACCAGCAGTTTGCAGGGCCTGTCCACTATCCACGCCTACAGCCGGGGGGCGCAGTTCCTGCACAGGTGAGTCCGCCCCGGGGGTCTGGAACGTGGAAAAAGTGTTGAACCTCATGCCTTTAATTCAATTTATGTTTGACATAGCGGGGCGGGGCGGCACGGTGGATTAGTGGTTTAGCATGTTCTCCTCTCAGCGCTGGGGATTCCCGGTTCGAATCCCCATCTGGGTGGAGTTTCCATGTCCTCCCCGTGTCCGCGTGGGTTTCCTCCGGGTTCTCCGGTTTCCTCCCACAGTCCAAAAACATGGATCAAGTCAATTGAGTTCTCCAAATTGCCCCATATAGAGTGTGTGTGTGTGCCCAGCGATAGATTGCCCCCCCTGTCCTGGGTGTAACTGCCCAGCGCCCGAAACGTTCTCCCCTGGATGGGCATGGAGAACCCCCCCGCGACCCTAATAGAGGATAAGGCGGGAGATAATGAATGAATGAATGAATGAATAGCAGGGCGGCACGGTGGCTTAGTGTTTAGCACATTCGTCTCCCAGCGCTGCGGTTCGAATCCCCATCTGGGTGGAGTTTCCATGTTCTCCCCGTGTCTGCGTGGGTTTCCTCCGGGTTTTCCGGTTTCCTCCCACAGTCCAAAAACATGGATCAAGTCAATTGAGTTCTCCAAATTGCCCCATGTAGAGTGTGTCTGTGTCTGTGTGAGTGAGTGTGTGCCCAGCGATAGATTGCCCCCCCTGTCCTGGGTGTATCTGCCCAGCGCCCGAAACGTTCTCCCCTGGAAGGGCATGGGGAACCCCCCCGCGACCCTAATATAGGATAAAGCGGAACATAATGGATGGCTGGATGTTTGACATAGCTTATAAAACAGGTGGTTCAGGTTCTTAAATCTGATTGGCTGAGCTGGTTGTCCAGCCGTGACATCATCGACAATAACACACATCATTGTAATAATGCGTTAAACACAATACATTAGTTTAAATCATAAAATACAGATTAATATATAAACAGCGAGCGGTTGTTTATAAGCTGCATTCTGTCATTTGGCCGCTAGATGGCAGTGAAACCGGAATCCTTAACGCACAGGATCAGCATTTACTTTAGAATATGGACTAGATTATGTCGCGGAAGGCTATTTTATCCGCGATTTTGCGTCCAATAAACGCATTTATAAATTAAAACTTAGTTTTTTTTTATTATATCGTGTTTGTAAGAGTTTTATGAAAGTGATAAGGCACTTGCGGTTGTGTATTCATTCATTCATTCATTCATTCATTCATTATCTCCCGCTTTATCCTCTATTAGGGTCGCGGTGGGGTTCCCCATGCCCATCCAGGGGAGAACGTCTCGGGCGCTGGGCAGATAGACCCAGGACAGGGCGCCAATCCATCGCTGGGCACACACTCACTCACACAGACACATGGGGCAATTTAGAGAACTCAATTAACTTGATCCATGTTTTTGGACTGTGGGAGGAAACCGGAGAACCCGGAGGAAACCCACGCGGACACGGGGAGAACATGGAAACTCCACCCAGATGGGGATTCGAACCGGGAATCCCTAGTGCTGAGAGGAGAACATGCAAAACCACTAAGCCACCGTGCCGCCCTGGTTGTGTATTATTGTGAATAAATCTCGGGAAAGAGGTGTAACTGTACTCCTGCCTAATAACACCTCTGTCCTGTGATCTATTCCCTGTCTGATTGCTTCATTAAGTCATTAAGAGTTAATGACAGTAAGGCAATTAGTCTGAAGTATGGATGTTACACACGGGGAGCACAGAACCGTCACCGGATGTGGACCAGCTCTGTTTTTAAATGAGTTTTTTTATAATTTTTTTTTTTATGTGGGTCACTTAGAGGACACATGCAGCTCAGAACATGATGTGAAATGGTATTTCGGGACGCGTGACTCGTTCGCCAGATGAATATCTTCATCCGAGGCGCCATCGCTCTCTGTCGGACACGCGGCGGGGCGGCAGGTGCCACGGCTCAGGCATCTGGACGCTTCTGAATCAGTGCGCCGCGTGCAATATTAAATTTGGAAGGAAATCGATGCGCGAAGCGTGGGCGCGGGACTGAGATTAATGTGCGTGTCTGTGTGCGAGGGCAGGTTCCAGGAGCTGCTGGACACTAACCAGGCGTCCTACTACCTCTTCAGCTGTGCCATGCGCTGGCTGGCGGTGCGTCTGGACCTCGTCAGCGTCACCCTGATCACCGCGGTGGCTTTAATAATCGTCCTGATGCACGGCCACATCCCCCCGGCGTACGCCGGCCTGGCCATCTCCTACGCCGTGCAGGTAGTCGGCCAAAACGCACACACACACACACGCACACACACACACACACACACACACACACACACGCCACGCTTTGATAACGAGGGCCGGGTGTCGTTTCTGTCCTGATGCACCGACTGTGTCTCCTCCAGCTGACCGGACTGTTTCAGTTCACCGTGCGACTTCTGTCCGAAACCGAGGCCCGGTTCACATCGGTGGAGAGGATCAATCATTACATCACGGTGAGTTTACCCATGGTGCATTGCAGCAGGTGTGCAGGGAGGACATTCACTGAGGCAGGGGTTCTTAACCTTTTTGACCTCGGGGCCCAATTTGTTGAACACGAAGTGGCCCTTAGGCCCAGTCAGTTATTACCGATGTCCTGATCAAAATTATAATTATTCCAAATCTTGGTTTAATTGTTTTATACTTGCATTGCAATTAAATTAAATACACTTACAGTTTAAAAGTAAAAAAAAATCCTGTCGAATAATCACAAGAAACGATTACGACAAACATTTTTTTATATGAACTTTTCCATGAAAAGTATTTGAACAAATCCAATGGTCAGTCAACAGGCTTTTAAATTTTTTTTTTATTTTATTTTAACAAAAATAGACAAATTCAATAAATAAAATGACTGCCATAAAATGAATACAATCAAAATGTTCATGTTCAAAATAAATTTGATAAAGTGCGACGGCATTATTTCACACTCAACACACTGAGCTCGGGGCTCTACCTCGCTTCCTCCGTTCGCAAAACCAGATTTAAAAAAGTCTGTGTTATATTTTCTAACAACTTTGGCCTTTTTTGACGAGTTACCTTCATTTTTGTCTTCCACTTTTCTCTTAAAATATGCTTCCATTGTTAAACATCTGAGTGGTGCGCTAGTGGTGAGAAAGTGTATTGCACCTTATGAAAAATCAACGTGCCGCGGCCCTCTACGGCCCAAAGGTAAAAACTGTTGTTCTTTTGAGGCCCTCAAGGTGGCGCTCAATGGCGGGCCACGGCCCATGGGTTAAGAATCCCTGCACTAAGGTTTGTTTGTCTGTAAATGCATGTCTACTGAAGAAAAACCGAAAAAAAGGGCCTTCCCTAAACTGTTGGCACAATGGTGCAGGCATACAAATGTCCAGAATCATCTGAGGTGGTTGACGATATGGCTGTGTCAATGAGACTGTGTGTATTGTGCTGTGTTGGATCCCCGTACCTAAATCCAGAGTACTTTCGGGTGGATTTTGCACGTTCTCCTCATGTCTGGAGAACTGGAGATTTGGTGCTAATTAGAATAAACAGATCGGGTAATGAGTACCGACGTCCTAAGCGGTCCCATTAACGTTCCATTCAGACGATGAGCAAAGAGAACAAGCGGCTGTTTGATGGGGAAGTGGTGAAACACCATCAGCTCGTTACGCCGCACGGCGGGCGGGCGGGCGGGCAGGCGGAGGCACCCGCTGAGTTTAGCTGGAGACCTCATGCTGTGTGTGTGGAACGTTATCCGTACGTCTCGCGCCGTGTTAGCGTTCTCCTCCGTTGTTGATAAACGGCAGAGCGCTCTCTTTCACTTTTTTCAGAACCTGGAGACCGAGGAACCCCCGGAGCTCGGGGTCGGCTCCGCCCCCCCGGCCGGCTGGCCGCAGGCGGGACAGGTCAGCTTCCAGAAGGTGGAGATGCGCTACAGACCCGAGCTGCCTCCGGTCCTGAAGGACATCAGCTTCAGCATCCGCCCCGAAGAGAAGGTGGGCATTGTTGGAAGAACAGGCTCAGGTACTGACACCGTGTCCCCGCTGCGGCCCACACTGACATACTGACATACTGACATACAGACATACAGACATACAAACGTACTGACATACTGACATACAGACATACATACAAACGTACTGACATACAGACATACAGACATACAAACGTACTGACATACAGACATACTGACATACAGGCACACTGACATACAGACATACTGACATACAGACATACAGACATACTGTCATACAGACATACTGACATACTGTCATACAGACATACTGACATACCGACACACTGACATACAGACATACCGACATACCGACACACTGACATACAGATATACTGACATACCGACATACAGACACACCAACTCACAGACACACAGACACACAGACTCACTGACACACTGACATACTGACATACCGACACACAGACACACTGACATACTGACATACAGACATACCGACATACAGACACACCAACTCACAGACACACAGACACATAGACTCACTGACATACTGACATACAGACATACCGACACACAGACACACTGACATACTGACATACAGACATACCGACATACAGACACACCAACTCACAGACTCACAGACACACAGACACATAGACTCACTGACATACTGACATACAGACATACCGACATACAGACACACCAACTCACAGACTCACAGACACACAGACTCACACAGACTCATACAGACATACTGACATACAGACATACTGACATACTGACAAACCGACCCGAACCGGTTTGAAGCCACCGCAGTCTGTTGTATTGTTTGTGTAAACAAACATTTATATTATATACACACTGTATACAAACTAAATATACAAAAATACTGCGACAAATCAACCACCTAGCAGTGTGTGTGTGTGTGTGTGTGTGTGTGTGTGTGTATGTATGTGTGTGTGTATTTATGTATGTATAAGTGTGTGTGTGTGTATTTGTGTGTGTGTGTGTGTGTGTGTGTATTTATGTGTGTGTGTGTATGTATGTATGTGTGTATTTATGTGTGTTTAAGTGTGTGTGTGTGTGTGTGTGTATTTGAGTGTATAAGTGTGTGTGTATGTGTGTGTGTGTATTTATGTGTGTATAAGTGTGTATGTGTGTGTGTGTATTTATGTGTGTATAAGTGTGTGTGTGTGTGTGTATTTATGTGTGTATAAGTGTGTATGTGTGTGTATGTGTGTGTGTGTGTGTTTATGTGTGTGTGTGTGTATTTTTGTGTGTATAAGTGTGTATGTGTGTGTGTATAAGTGTGTATGTGTGTGTGTATGTGTATGTGTGTGTGTGTGTGTGTGTGTTTATCATCACTGTACCATCAGTAGTCTTGGTATGTGCGCACGTTCTCGGGTTCTTCGGATCATGTGACTGTGGAACAGTGAACGTTTGGCTCTGATCGTGGTTCCGCTCGTCGTCCTGTGCAGGTAAATCCTCTCTGGGCGTGGCGCTCTTCCGATTGGTGGAGCTCAGTGAGGGATCCATCATCATCGACGGTGTCAACATCGCTCACGTACAGCTGGAGGCCCTGAGAACCCGGCTGTCAGTCATCCCCCAGGAGCCCGTCCTCTTCCTCGGTTCTGTCAGGTACGCTTCACATCAGAGCTCCGGAGCGGACGTACGCTCGGCCGGAGGTTATGGACTGTGCACGACTCGGAACATGTTCCTTTCTGCCGCCGTCAGGTCGAACCTGGACCCGTGGGGGCAGCACACAGATGCTCAGGTCTGGGAGGCGCTGGAGAAGACGCATATCAAAGAGATGGTGAGTGTGGAGGACGTGGAACCTGGAGTTCCTCAGAAACCCTACACATTTCACCTTCAGTTTGGCGATCCGGGTTCGAATCCCGATCTGGCTGGAGTTGGCATGTTCTCCCCGTGTCCGCGTGGGTTTCCTCAGTGCTCTCCGTCTCCTAACACGGTCCAAAAACATGGATTCAAGGTGAATTGGCTGCTCTAAATTGCCCCCATCTAAATCACCTCTATGTAATGGGTGTGTTCCCAGCGATGGAGTGGCGCCCTGTCCTGGGTCTATCTGCCCAACGCCCAAAATGTTCTCCCCTAGATGGGCATGAGGAACCCTAGTAGAGCATAAAGCTGAAGACATGATGGTGCATCCAATATAGAGCTCTGATGATGTCACCTATACTCATAATTATTCATTCATTCATTAGCTTCTGCTTTATCCTCTATTAGGGTCGCGGGGGGGTTCCCCATGTTCATCCAGGGGAGAACGTCTCGGGTGCTGGGCAGATAGTCCCAGGACAGGACGCCAATCTATCGCTGGGCACACACTTACTCACACAGACACACTCTATATGGGGCAATTTGGAGAACTCAATTGACTTGATCCATGTTTTTGGACTGTGGGAGGAAACCGGAGAACCCGGAGGAAACCCACGCGGACACGGGGAGAACATGGAAACTCCACCCAGATGGGGACTCGAACCGGGAATCCCTAGTGCTGAGAGGAGAACGTGCCAAACCACTAAGCCACCGTGCCGCCCTACTTATAATTAATTTAATACAATTTAATTAATTAATTAAAATTACTGTTGACCCATCCGCACAGTGAAAAACACACACACACACACACACACACACACACACACACGTGCACACACACACACACACACACACACACACTGTGTGAAGTGAGCAGGCCATCCTGTACACGGCGTCCCAGGGGGCAATAGGGGTTGGGTGCCTTGCTCTAGTGCACTTCAGCCATAGGGACTGGGAATCGAACCGGTGACCTTCGGGTCGCAGGGCCGGTTCCTCCACCACAAGCCCACGGCGCCCCCATCTGTTCATCTGCAGGAGTACAAACGGGTCTGTTTGCTTTTGCACTTTGGGCAGAAAAAAATGGTCAAAGGGCCGCGCTGTGTGTTTAAGCTCACTGGCTGTTTGCAGGTGTGTGTGTGTGTGTGTGTGTGTGTGTGTGTGTGTGTGTGTGTGTGTGTGTGAGCTCATGCATATACGATGAGATGAGCGCCACCAAGGTTTTTTTTTTTTTTTTTTTTTTTTTCTCTTTTGAATAGCAGCAGCAGCCTTTACCCTTCAGAGTGAATCAGCTTTCACTTCACATGTGAGTGGAACATCTGCTGAGCTTCTGTTCTCACAGTCCTCACTGTTTCCTAGAAACTACCAACACGCTGCCTCCACAAAATAACATCCGAACCCGGGGTTCTCCACGGGTCCCAGCCCAGGAACCACGCGGCCCATGTTCTCATGGCCGTTAATTAGTCCGCATGCTCGTTGTTATTGATAAATAGCCTTCGAAGACACATTTCAACACATTCGCATTTAAGGAACTCGTCCTCCAAAAAATCCAAAAATCCACTTATAAATAAAATTCATTCATTCATTCATTATCTTCCGCTTTATCCTCTATTAGGGTCGCGGGGGGGGGGGGGGTTCCTTATGCCCATCCAGGGGAGAACGTTTCGGGCGCTGGGCAGATACACCCAGGACAGGGTGGCAATCTATCGCTGGGCACACACTCACTCACTTACACAGACACACACTATATGGGGCAATTTAGAGCATTCAGTTTACCTTGAATCAATGATTTTGGACCGTGGGAGGGAACCGGAGAACCCGGAGGAAACCCACATGGACATATTTTATTGAATTATATTATATTATATTAATATTATAATGAATGAATGAATATTATATAATTCATTCATTCATTATCTCACGCTTTATCCTCTATTAGGGTCGCTGGGACCGGGGGGGGGGGGGGGGGGGGGTTCCCCATGCCCATTCAGGGGAGAACGTTTTGGGCGCTGGGCAGATAGACCCAGGACAGGGAGGCAATATTATCGCTGGGCACACACTCACTCACACAGACACACTCTATATGGGGCAATTTGGAGAACTCAATTGACTTGATCCATGTTTTTGGACTGTGGGAGGAAAGCGGAGAACCCGGAGGAAACCCACGCGGACACGGGGAGGACATGGAAACTCCACCCAGATGGGGATTCGAACCGGGAATCTCTAGTGCTGAGAGGCGAAAGTGTTAACCACTAAGCCACCGTGCCGCCCTAATTATATTACATTATATAATTATAATTATATTTAATAGTAGTCCGCGACCTGCCCACAAGGTGTCTGCCACAGTTCTGGACTGCGACCCACCAGTTGAGAATGGCTGATCTAGAGGTTTTTATTAAAACGTTAACGATAAAACGTTAACGAGGTGGTTACGGAGGTTAAAGACCTTGTTTACAGCCCGTGCCACCTGCGCCACACAGATCAAAGAGCGCACGCTGGTTAAATTGTAACAAAGCAAACAGAAGTGGGTGGGATTTCGACACATTTCCCCGTTTTTTTTCCCCCCACAGCCGCTCATCAGGATGCAGCGGGGCAAATCGGTTTCCTCCGTCGTCGTCGTCGTCATTTTTTATGCAGATTTCTGGCAACATTGATTAATCTCGCGAAAGTTTCTGATTGCTGTTGCGGCCGCGTTGCTGCTGCATCCTAATGAACTAATTCTCACTAAACCCACACTCGCTTCCAGATGACTGATTACTGTGGGAGTTCGAAGCTCACAGGGGCGAGATTGTTGTCCTTATTGTGCGCCGGGAGGCTCGGCGGACGGCGGTTCGTGAGAAAAACAAAAAAAACAAACAAAAAAAACAAAAAAAACGACGGCTATAAAGTGTTTGAAAAATGATCCATCATAATCAATCGAGAGGGGAAAATAAGCGTCCAGCGTGTCCGGCGTGTCCGGCGCGTCCAGCGCGTCGGGGACCTGTTGTTTTAACGCTGGCTTCGGCGCCCGGGCCGGATCGATTGGATCGGCTGATCTCGGATCACCTCTCCGCTTTTGCATCCTAATGAACCCGATCCGACTGAACCCACACTCGCGCTCAGATGAGTGATGAATGTGGGAGTCCGGAGCCCGCGAGGCCAGAACCGGCGGTGTAGTCATTAGGTCGGCGGGCGGCTCGGTTCCTCCTTCCCTTCGGGTTCCTCGGCGCCGGTGTCGGTTGGGTCACGCGATACGATCTGAGTGGGAACGCGATGAGTAACGTTTGGCTGGATTTCTGAGCGTTGCGTCAGAGCATCTGCAGATTCATTAAGACCCGAACCCGAACCCGAGCCCGAGCCCGAGCGTTCAGTCGTGTGAGGCTGGATGCTGACATTTCTCATTTGTTTCTCTGTATGGATGATGCTCAGGCTGTGTTTTTTTTGGGGGGGGGGGGGGGGGGGGGGGGGGGTTTCATGTCGGTATTTAAGGTGTTTCCGTGTTCCGGCGCTTGTAGGTGAGCCAGTTGCCCCACGGGTTCAACTCCGAGGTGACGGAGAACGGGGAAAACTTCTCGGTGGGGGAGCGGCAGCTACTGTGTGTGGCCAGAGCGCTGCTGCGACACAGCAAGGTACCGTAACACACACACACACACACACACACACACACACACACACCTCCTAACTCGGAAACCATGCTCACACTGTATGAACTGGAGTTTCCATGGAGTTTCCACCCACAGTCCAAAAACATGGATTCAAGGTGAATTGGCTGCCCTAAATTGCCCCTCTGTAGTGTTTAGTGTGTGTCTGTGAGTGTGTGTGTGTGTGTGTGTGTGCACCCAACGATTGATTGGCGCTCTGTCCTGGTTGTGTCTGCCCAGCGTCCAAAACGTTCTTCCCTATATGGGCATGGGTAACCTCCCCCTCCCCCGCTCCCCCGCAACCCTAATATATTATTAAGCAGAAGATAATGAGATAAGGGGGTGGTGTGGTGATTAGCATGTTCTCATCTCAACATTTCCAGGGGTGCAGATTCCACGTTCTCCCCATTTTCTTTCTCTCCGGGTTCTCCGTTTTTCTCCCACAGTCCAAAAACATTGATTTTAAGGTGAATGAAATGCTTTAAATTGCCCCTATATAGTGTTTGTTTGTGTGTCAATTAGTGCGCCCAGCGATTAATTCGCACCCTGTCCGGCGTGTAGCTGCCCAATGCCCGAATAATTGTCCCTGATGGGAATGGGGAACCCCCCCATGCCCATCCAGGGGTGAACGTCTCGGGCGCTGGACAGATACACCCAGGACTGGGCGCCAATCTATCGCTGGGCACACACTCACTCACACAACACACTCTATATGGGGCAATTTTGAGAATTCAATTGACTTGATCCATGTTTTTGGACTGTGGGCGGAAACCCGGAGGAAACCCACCCAGATTGGGATTCGAACCGGCAATCCCTAGCGCTGAGAGGAGAACGTGCTAAACCACTAAGCCACCGCCTGGATTAAGATTAAGCGAAAAGATAATGAGATGTAATTAAGAATAGAATAAAAAACAGCAAAATAAAACTGATTACCATAAAACATGAAGAAATGAAAAATAAAAGGAACAAGAGTAGAATATCGTCATCGTCAACGAGAAGCTGAAAGACCAGAACCTAATTATATATTCCGGTAATAATTATCAATAATGGAACACATTACACAGCAGATTATCAGAAAAGCTTGGTGTATTATTTAACGTTCTGATGAATGTTTAAACTGTTAAAAAGCGTTTACGCCGCTCATTCGCTCGCCCGCTCTGTGACGTCCCGCGTCTGCAGGGGCCTTCTGAATGAGAAAGAGCTCTGAATAGTGAAACATTGCCCCCATATGGCGGCAGAACCACCACAAGAACAAGTTCATATAAAGCCCTCATCACTGATTTACATCGGCGTGATTTTAATTCTGTTTATTAAGCGTTATGTACGTGTAACCGGGTTAAAGTTAATATTCTGAACTGAGAACGTAATCGAGTTCAATCAGACAGGATCTGCGTTTTTATAAATACGACTTTAATTTGGAGGGAGGTTTTAGACGTGACGATGGTTTATTCTAATTTAATTGGACGTTAATAAGTTTAGCTGATAGTTAGGACCTGAGGAGACGTTTAAACGTCTGCCGCTGTGAACATGATTAAAAAAAAAAGGACGAGCTGGACGGAGAACCGCTGCGATTGGCTCAGCTGTCTCATCTCATCTCAGTATTTTATACTTATTTCTCTACAAGGGTCATGGAGGGGGGGGGGGCGTTCCCCATGCCCATACGAGGGAGAACATTTCAGACACACACCCAGGACAGGACACACTCACACACACATACTATATAGGGGCAATTCTATCCAGCCATCAATTATTCATTCATTCATTCATTATCACCCGCTTTGTCCTATATTAGGGTCGCGGTGGGGGGGTTCCCCATGCCCATCCAGGGGAGAACGTTTCAGGCGCTGGGCAGATAGACCCAGGACAGGGCGCCAATCCATCGCTGGGCACACACTCACTCACACAGACACACTCTATATGGGGCAATTTGGAGAATTCAATTGACTTGATCCATGTTTTTTGGACTGTGGGAGGAAAGCGGAGAACCCGGAGGAAACCCACGCGGATACGGGGAGAACATGGGAACTCCACCCAGATGGGGATTCGAACCGGGAATCCCTAGTGCTGAGAGGAGAACATGCTAAACCACTAAGCCACCGTGCCGCCCGCCATCAATTATCTTCCTCTAAATAGTATACTAGGGGGGGGGGTTTCCACATGCCCATACAAGGGAGAAGATTTCATGCTCTGTGCAGATACACCCCAGGACAGGGTGTCAATCCATCGCAGGGAACAGACCCACGCTATATGGTGTAATTTAGAACAGCCGATTCATTGAATCCGTGTCTTTGGACGGTGGGAGGAAACCCACACAGACACGGGGAGAACATGCAAACTCCACCCAGATCGGGATTCGAACCCAGCAAATGTTTTTTTTTTTCAGATCTTGGTGTTGGACGAGGCGACCGCTGCTATTGACACAGAGACCGATCGACTTCTTCAGGAAACCATCCGCTCGTCCTTTAAAGGCTGCACCACGCTGGTCATCGCTCACCGTCTCAACACCGTCCTCAGCTGTGACCGAGTCCTGGTCCTGGATCAGGGACAGGTCAGTGTCCTCCAATCGGTTTGAGAATAAAAAAAAACATGTGAACCAATTAGCTTTAGGATTAATGTGGCACGCCCAAAATGACACTACGCTTTTGGGAGTTTGTTGTATATTAAAGCAGTAAGGTACGAGAGGGCGTGGCACTATCGTGTGTTAATCACAGGAAACGGGTGTTGTTAGGCATGGCACGTAGCGGGGTACAGTCCTACATCGTTCCCGTGATTTATTCACAATAATACACAACCTCGAGTGTCTGAGTGCACTTATAAAACGTTTACAAACGCACCATAATAAAAAAAAAACCAAGGTTTAATTCATAAATGTGTTTATTTCATTCATTCATTCATTATCTCCCGCTTTATCCTGTATTAGGGTCGCGGTGGGGTTCCCCATGCCCATCCAGGGGTGAACGTCTCGGGCGCTGGGCAGATACACCCAGGACAGGGCGCCAATCCATCACTGGGCACACACTCACTCACACACACACTCTATATGGGGCAATTTGGAGAACTCAGTTAACTTGATCCATGTTTTTGGACTGTGGGAGAAAACCGGAGAACCCGGAGGAAACCCATGCGGACACGGGGAGAACATGGAAACTCCACCCAGATGGGGATTCGAACACGGAATCCCTAGCGCTGAGAGGCGAACGTGCTAAACCTCTAAGCCACCGTGCCGCCCCTGTGTTTATTCAATACAAAATCATTAATAATCAGCGATGTCATCTAGTCCGGTTTTTTAAAGCGAACGCTGATCGCTGAGTAACAGGATTCACGTTCAGATGTTTCCTGTCCTATGAAACAGATCCTGGAGTTCGATTGTCCGTCCAAGCTGCTGGCCGATGAGGGTTCGTGTTTCCGTGCCATGATGGAGGCAGCGAACGGGACACCCGGTCGTCTGGACTGAAACCGGGGTCACAGCGGAACAACGGAACGCTGACCACGCGGTGGAGATCTGCTGGGAACCACATCAGGCGTGGCGTAGAGAATTCAGATGAGGCCGTTGCACGCCAGACGCTTTTATTTTCGGCCCTGCTCGAGAGTGGCGCCACCTATAGGTCCAGTTTGTTTCCGTTTCACGCAAATTGAAGTCATTTTTTTAAATCCTCATTACATCACAGCAGCTGTTTACCGTCCAGCTGTTCTGTTCTTTTTCTACAGGGATGAAGAAATTAGGTTTAGTGCAAACTTTCGAAACACACGAATTACGTGTGTTGATTTTGCAAGTGGCTTAACGTTAGCAGAACCTCCATATAGAGAGCACATTTACATATCGCCTTTTTATAATAATGTTTATGAGCAATTTCCAAAAAAATATTTTTTTATCCTCACTGAATTTTACTTACTGGGTAGAAAGAAAAAAAAAACTATTAATATTTAATATGCCATCACTTTTGCACAGACTCGGAGGCGGCGACGTCGCCGCGTTGTTTATTTCCGTCAGTTTATTGAATTAAATAGTAAACAGTGAATAAAGGTAGGGTCCCGGGGGAGCAGCCATTCTCATATTTAGGAGTTTGAACTGCCGCGCGCACTTAAATCCTCAAAAACACGAGATTAGCATCCGTTAGGATTATATTCAGATTAACACCGACTTTGATGGATAAAGAACGATGAGGCATTTCATTCCTCTATGCAGCAAACGAGGTACTCACTGTGAGGTGTTTGCATGTCCTCCCCGTGCCTGTGTTAATGGGGTTTGGGTCGTGGACAGGTTCCTCCTGTTCCCTGGGATTAGAGACGTTCTACAGCATAGACAGGCCTTCCCCAAACGGAGTAGGTGCTTGAAAATAGGTGCTTGATTGGAGGGGGGGGCTATTTCAGTACTTTTGGTGTAGCAATTTTATGAGCAATGTATTAAATAACTTATTGCTTATCATGTCAGCATTATGGGGATTTGCAATAACAATGTTGTGTTTGAGGTTTATTGTGCTTTCTAAGTGCATAGTAGCTGGAGGGAGGGGGATGTGGGGGGGTGGGGGGGGGCAGAGGGTTTGTCGCGTCAGTGATGTCGAGCACCACAAAGGAGAACCGACACCCGGTGGTTTGCCTCCGCTGTCTGTTCAGAGAAGTGTGCAATCAGTGTCTTTTTGTATTAGAGAGAAGCTGCAACCAGTATTTTACCTGTTACTCTTTCGTGCCCTTCCCCGATCCTGAACTCTCTGTGGGGTGTGTGTGTGTGTGTGTGGGGTGGGGGGGGGGCTAAAGAACAAAGGAGCTGCGCTTCATGTCCCTTATAAATTAAATATACCACATGGTCATCATCGCTGTGCTTGAACTTGGGGGCGGTGTAATAATGTCATAAGTGTGTGTGTGGTTTTTTTTGTTTTGTTTTTTTTTTTGCTGATGTTTAGATGTGTTTTATTTTGGGATGTGATCTTCTGTGTGAGTGTGTGTGTGTGTGTGGGGGGGGGTGCTCAGAATAATGCTACCTAACAGTCATTGGAGTATTTTTCTAGGAGATACCTTTATAAAAAACAAATGTACTATGCATCGCACCAAGGGCAATAATCTGTTGAAATGCTGGATTTATTGTGTGTAATATTTAAATAGGTTTATACCGTAATTAATTCTTTTTTTTTTTTTTGCTGCTGTATCAAAGTATTTTCTACTGATTTGTTAATAAATGTATTTTTATATTTCATTACCCCATTTATATTGCATGTGTTGTGCTTTATTTTATTTTTTTCAGTCGTCTATTTAGTTCTGAATGAGGTGTACACACACACACACACACACTGTCTGGTCAAAAAAATTGTCACACACACTTACATTCACTTTGGCATCGTCTCCACAAGCTGCTGCAATGTCAGCATTTATTTCTGTCCAGCGTTGCATATGTTTTCCCCCCAAGATCTTGTATTGCTGATGGGGGTTTGGAGCACTGCACACGTCCCTGCGATTCTCACTGGGGTTCTGCTCTGGACTCTGTGTTGGCTTCTTAGTTCTGCTAAGCGATGACAGCATATGACATGAGCTGATATAAAATATTTATAAATTTATTTGGACACCAACACAATACAGCAGCATATGTGTCTGAAATAATCCTCCTTTTGCAGCTTCAACAGCTTCTTTTCTTGGATTTTGGAAGCGTGTCTGGAAATTTCCGACATATTCCTCCAAAAACACATTTGTGAGGATAGAAGGCAGACGTTGGACCACTTGCGACATCTCGTCCAGGACGTCCTCAAAGTGTGCGGTGAGGTCGACGTCTGGTCTAGGTGAAACAGTCATGCTGGAAGATAAAAGGGCCTTCCCCAAAGTGTTGTCAAATTGAAAGCACAAAATGCATGTGTAAGTGGTTGAATTTATACACGTGTAGCAATAAAACACTTTTAATTTCCGTGTGCCTTAACATTCATTCATTCATTATCTCCCGCTTTATCCTCTATTAGGGTCGCGGTGGGGTTCCCCATGCCCATCCAGGGGAGAACGTCTCGGGCACTGGGCAGATACACCCAGGACAGGATGCCAATCCATCGCTGTGTGCCTTAACAGTTTTGTCCGTTTAGTACTGTATAGTATTTAGCACTGTTTACTAAGATATCTTTAATAATATATTAATAATAATAAAATAGTGGGCGGCATGGTGGCTTAGTGTTTAGCACGTTCGCCTCGCGGCTCTAGGGATTCCCGGTTCGAATCCCCATCTGGGTGGAGTTTCCATGTTCTCCCCGTGTCCGCGTGTGTTTCCTCCGGGTTCTCCGGTTTCCTCCCACAGTCCAAAAACATGGATCGAGTCAATTGAGTTCTCCAAATTGCCCCATATAGAGTGTGTCTGTGTGAGTGAGTGTGTGCCCAGCGATGGATTGGCGCCCTGTCCTGGGTCTATCTGCCCAGCGCCCGAGACGTTCTCCCCTGGATGGGCATGGGGAACCCCACCGCGACACTAATAGAGGATAAAGCAGGAGAAAATTAATGAATGAATGAAAATAGGGGTGGCACGGTGGCTTAGTGGTTTAGCATGTTCTCCTCTCAGCACTAGGGAATCCCGGTTCGAATCCCAATCTGGGTGGAGTTTCCATGTTCTCCCCATGTCCACGTGGGTTTCCTCCGGGTTCTCCGGTTTCCTCCCACAGTCCAAAAACATGGATCAAGTGTATTGAATTCTCCAAATTGTGTCTGTGTGAGTGAGTGTGTGCCCAGCGATGGATTGGCGCCCTGTCCTGGGTCTATCTGCTCAGCGCCCAAAACGTTCTCCCCTGGATGGGCATGGGGAACCCCACCATGACCCTAATAGAGGATAAAGCGGCAGATAATAAATGAATGAATGAATAATAAAATAAAGCGGCACAATGGCTTAGTGGTTTAGCATGTTCTCCTCTCAGCACTAGGGATTCCCGGTTCGAATCCCCATCTGGGTGGAGTTTCCATGTCCTCCCCATGTCCCCGTGGGTTTCCTCCGGGTTCTCCGGCTCCCTCCCACAGTCCAAAAAACATGCCTAAGGGGCATAATTGAATTCTCCAAATTGCCCCATATAGAGTGTGTGTGAGTGAGTGTGTGCCCAGTGATAGATTGCCCCCCTGTCCTGGGTGTATCTGCCCAGCGCCCGAAACGTTCTCCCCTGGATGGGCATGGAGAACCCCCCCCCCCCCCCAATGGATGGATGATACTTTTTAGAGGTCATTTCGTGTAAAATGCCTCAGAACTTAAGGATGCACTTCATTTCAGGTAGCCTTTTAGCGAAGTGCACAGGGAATAGGGAGCGTGCGGCATTTCGGACGCGGCCCCACGCACCCTATTGGCTGGTCGTTCCGCGTGTCTGCGCTTTTGGCCAATCCGATCGGGCGAGACGAGCGCTCTGGCCAATCGTGTCGGCGCGAGGGCGGGGCGTGGTTAGAAACGGGTGCCTATGCGGTTGTGAGGGGGTATAGATGCTCAGAAGAGGGACAGGAAGGCCGGGCAGCTGCTATGCCGCTTGGACCATGGCGGCGTTTGGAATGTTAAGTTACGAACACCGGCCTCTGAAGCGGCCCCGGCTCGGTCCTCCCGACGTGTACCCTCAGGACCCCAAACAGAAAGAGGTCAGAACGGAGTTCGCGTTCTTTCTCGCTTCGGCCATTCGGCTGCACAATGAAATCCGGCGGGGCCGCGTTTCAACACGCGCGACGCCCTATCGCCGAGTGTGCCTCTCTAGTGCACCTACACCGGCCGCCGGTGACGCTCTCTGCCCGGCGCCGAGGCGTGCGCGGTTTGGGACACAGCCTTCCAAGTGTACGCCCCGGGCCTTCTGTTTGCGAATTCATAACAACAGCGTTACGTGCAACGTTTTGCCCCAAACGGCAGTTTTTATTCTTAAAACTCGGCTCTGCGCGACATTTTATTCGCTTCTTCCAAAGCTTTGACGTGAAAAGCACCAAATTGACGCTCTTTCCCCAGCTAAGCTAACGTTAGCCACGTAGCATCTGTACTAATCTCATGCACAGTGGCTTGATTTTTATTTTATTTTATTTTATTTTAATTAAAATCGATTAAAACTCGTTTAATTGTCGTGTCGTTTAATTGCAGTCCGTTTCATAAAGTCGCCTGAAGCCCAGGTCACAACTTTAGGTTTGGTGCGTTGTGTTCGTGACATCAACCCCCTCGAGCTTTAATATCATAATAAAATATAAGAAATGATTTCTATTAAACGTTAAGTTCGTGGGTACAGGATTGTCGTGGGCTCGCTCTTTTAATTAATTAGGCTTTAAGATTAATGGCGTGTGGTTCTGTCTCACGTCAAACTGCCTGAGGTCTACGTTCTCTGCACTACGTTCTGTTAAAGGGGACAGGGATCCATCCATCTTACACTTTATCCTCCACTGGGGTGTTGGGGGGGGGGTTCCCCCATGCCCATCCAGGGGGGAACGTCTCGGGTGCTGGGCAGATACACCCAGGACAGGGCGCCAATCCATCGCAGGGTTCACAATCACACACTCAAACACACTCTATATGGGGCAATTTAGAGAACTCAATTGACTTGATCCATGTTTTTGGAATGTGGAAGGAAAGCGGAGAACCCGGAGGAAACCCACGCGGACACGGGGAGGACATGGAATCTCCACCCAGATGGGGATTCGAACCGGGAATCCCTAGTGCTGAGAGGAGAACATGCTAAACCACTAAGCCACCGTGCCGCCCTATATGGGGCAATTTAGAGAATTCAGTTGACCTTGATCCATGCTTTTGGACTGTGGGAGGGAAGCGGAGAACCCGGAGGAAACCCACGCGGACACGGGGAGAACATGGAACCTCCACCCAGATTTGGATTTGAAGCGGGAATCCCGTTATGGATGCAGATTTGTCGTGGTCTCAGTCTTTTAATTAATTAAGCTTTAAGATTAATGGCGTGTGGTTCTGTCTCACGTCAAACTGCCTGAGGTCTACGTTTACTGCACTACGTTCTGTTAAAGGGGACAGAAATCCATCCATCTTACACTTTATCCTCCACTAGGGTCGTGTGTGTGGGTGTGGGTTCCCCCATGCCCATCCAGGGGAGAACGTTTCGGCCGCTGGGCAGATAGACCCAGGACAGGACGGCAATCTATTGCTGGGCACACACCGATACACACAAACACACTCTATATGGGGCAATTTGTGGAATTCAATTAACCTTGATGCATGTTTTTGGACTGTGGGAGGGAAGCGGAGAACCCGGAGGAAACCCACATGGACACGGGGAGAACATGGAACCTCCACCCAGATTGGGATTCGAACCGGGAATCCCGTTATGGATGCAGATTTGTCGTGGTCTCAGTCTTTTAATTAATTAAGCTTTAAGATTAATGGCGTGTGGTTCTGTCTCACGTCAAACTGCCTGAAGAAATGTTTAGTATGTCAAAAGTTTGTAACCCCCCCCCCTCTCTCCATGTTGCGCCACTTGTCCATGTGATCAGTTCCACTCGATGTACAGGTGGACTTTGTAGTTCCAGACTGTAGTCCGTCTGTTTGTGTTCTTGCAGTACATTCTGTGTACTGTGTTCTCTAATGGTCAGCACCCCGATAGTACCACCACCACAGAGCAGGGGTTATTTGGTCGGTGCATTATTCCTATCCCAGCAGTGTCACCGAGGTGGAGAAACGAAACTACATCTATTGCACTGTGATGGTGGAGTGTTGGTATATATTAAGATGGTCCTCGTAAACATTCATTCATTTATTATCTCCCGCTTTATCCTCTAGTAGGGTCACGGGGGAGGGTTCTCCATGCCCATCCAGGGGAGAACATCTCGGGCGTGGGGCAGGGCGCCAATCCATCGCTGGGCACACACTCACGCACACAAACGCACTCTATATGGGGCAATTTTGAGAACTCAATTGACTTGATCCATGTTTTTTGGACTGTGGGAGGAAACCGGAGAACCCGGAGGAAACCCACGCGGACACGGGGAGGACATGGAGACTCCACCCAGATGGGGATTCGAACCGGGAATCCCTAGCGCTGAGAGGAGAACGTGCTAAACCACTAAGCCACCGTGCCGCCGTCCTCGTAAACAGATACAGCTTTGTTAGGGACCGATGCATTTGGACACCGACACAGAGAGGACATGCAGATGAGGGATGCAGGGGTGAGGTTTACATCAGCAGAAGGATGCTTCGGGTGAAGACAACTGTCAGGTTGAGGAGAGGACGGCCAAAGAGGAGGTTTATGGGTGTGGTGAGCGGGGACCTACAGAGGTTACGGTGATGAATGGGAATGCGTCGTGGTTTTTGAAGCAGTAATGTGAGTTTGTATAGAAAAACACACACACACACACACACACACACACACACACACACACTGAGTGAGGAGCGGTACCCGGGGAGCAATTGATGTTGGGTGCCTTGTGCAATTCAGCCATAGTACTTTATAGGACCGGGGAATCAGGGCAAGGCTGGTTTCTTAACCACAAGCCTACGACTGGCCCATATTTGTTCCGTATTTATACGCCGGTTCCGTGCGTATCGTCTCTCCACGTCAAGCGTTCTTGCTGTGAACCAACGGAATGCTTTAGTTCAACCTCAAAGCTTTTCATTTCTCTTCATTCAGGATGAACTCACCGCCCTGAACGTCAAACAGGGTTTCAACAACCAGCCGGCCGTGTCGGGAGATGAACACGGCAGTGCCAAGAATGTCAATTTCAACCCCTCTAAGGTGAGCTTCTTCAGGCCGGGTCTGTGCGTTGAGGTGGAGTATTATCTGCGATCGACGTTTAAAAATAATAATCATCTTTAATTATCATTTTTTGTTTTGTATTCTTGTTCCTTTAAACTTTAGATCAGCTCAAATTTCAGCAGCATCATCGCAGAAAAGCTGCGATGCAACACGTTTCCGGACACGGGGAAGAGGAAACCGCAGGTCAACCAGAAGGATAACTTCTGGCTGGTCACGGCCCGATCGCAGAGCTCCATCAACAACTGGTTTACCGACCTCGCTGGGACCAAACCTCTCACACAGCTGGCCAAGAAGGTCGGGCATCAGCTCCGCAACTGTACACACGGCAGACGCCCCCAGGGGGTCGCACTGGATAATTACAATTACATTTAGTCATTGAGCAGACGCTTTTATCCAAAGCGACTTACAAATGAGAACATTACAAGTCAGAAGTTGGTTGCAGAAAACCAACTCCACTGTAAATTCATCAAACCTGATTGTTATTTGATGCTCCGCCCACCTCCTTTTTAAATTTTTTTTTATTTAAAAAAAAAAAAAAAAAAAAAAAAATTTTTATATACAACAGTAATGTCAGGGCGGCACGGTGGCTTAGTGGTTTAGCACGTTCTCCTCTCAGCGCTAGGGTTTCCCGGTTCGAATCCCCATCTGGGTGGAGTTTCCATGTTCTCCCCGTGTCCGCGTGGGTTTCCTCCGGGTTCTCCGCTTTCCTCCCACAGTCCAAAAACATGGATCAAGTCAATTGAATTCTCCAAAATTGCCCATATAGAGTGTGTCTGTGTGAGTGAGTGTGTGCCCGGCGATGGATTGGCGCCCTGTCCTGGGTGTATCTGCCCAGCGCCCGAGACGTTCTATCCTGGATGGGCATGGGGAACCCCCCCCCCCCACCACCCGCGACCCTAATAGAGGATAAAGCGGGAGATAATGAATGAATGAATTATGTCTGTTGTGGGCGCGGTGGCTTAGTGGTTAGGGATTCCCGGGTCGAATCCCCATCTGGGCGGAGTTTCCATGTTCTCCCTGTGTCCGCGTGGGTTTCCTCCGGGTTCTCCGGTTTCCTCCCACAGTCCAAAAACATGGATCAAGGTCAATTGAGTGCTCCAAATTGCCCCATGTAGAGTGTGTATGCGTGCGTGTGTGAGTGTGTACCCAGCGATAGATTGGCGCCCTGTCCTGGGTCTATCTGCCCAGCGCCCGAGACGTTCTCCCCTGGATGGGCATGGGGAATCCCCCCCCCACCCCCGCGCGACCCTAATAGAGGATAAAGCGGAAGATAATGAATGAATGAATGAACGTCTGTTGTGGTTCCGCCAGGTTCCCATCTTCAGTAAGAAAGAAGAGGTGTTCGGCTACCTGGCCAAGTATGTGGTTCCGGTGATGCGTTCTGCGTGGATGATCAAAATGACCTGCGCGTATCACGCCGCCATAACGGAAACCAAGGTCAAGAAGCGGCACGTCATTGACCCGTGCATAGGTAAACGGCGCGTGAGGCGTACCCATCATCAGTTTCTGTTTCTTATTCGTAAAAAAAAAATAATAAAATCTGTGGTGGTTCTGCAGAATGGACTCAGATAATCACCAAGTACCTCTGGGAACAGCTGCAGAAGATGGCCGAGTTCTACCGGCAGTCCTCGGGCCAGGGCTGCGGCTCCCCCCTGCCCGCCCCTCCGGCCGAGGTGGAGACGGCCATGAAGCAGTGGGAGTACAACGAGAAGCTGGCCATGTTTATGTTCCAGGTAGGTCCACCTTCAAAGCCCACAGACAGTTGAACGGACCCAAGGCGGACCGTCGGTGACCCGTCCGCTGCTTACAGGACGGGATGCTCGACCGGCACGAGTTCCTCACCTGGGTTCTGGAGTGTTTCGAGAAGATCCGTCCCGGGGAAGACGAGCTCCTGAAACTGCTTCTGCCGCTCCTTCTGCAGGTTGGTCCCCGCAGCGTCGTGTCTCATCCGATTCCGGTTGGACGGGGTGTGTTCCTGAAGTGCTGATGTTGAGGGACACGATTGCTCCATGTTGAGTTGTCCATATGAATTTAGGGGTTTGAGCTCACCCCAGGCGGCACGGTGGCTTAGTGGTTCAGCATGTTCTCCTCTCAGCGCTGGGGATTCCCGGTTCGAATCCCCATCTGGGTGGAGTTTCCATGTTCTCCCCGCGTCCGCGTGGGTTTCCTCCAGGTTCTCCGCTTTCCTCCCACAGTCCAAAAACATGGATCAATGTCAATTGAGTTCTCCAAATTGCCCCATATAGAGTGTGTCTGTGTGAGTGAGTGTGTGCCCAGTGATAGATTGGCGCCCTGTCCTGGGTGTATCTGCCCAGCGCCCGAAACGTTCTCCCCTGGATGGGCATGGGGAACCCCCCCCCCCCCCATGACCATAATAGAGGATAAAGCGGAAGATAATGAATGAACGAATGTCTGTTGTGGTCCCGCCAGGTTCCCATCTTCAGTAAGAAAGAGGAGGTGTTCGGCTACCTGCACGTTCTCCCTGTGTCCGCGTGGGTTTCCTCCGGGTTCTCCGGTTTCCTCCCACAGTCCAAAAACATGGATCAAGTCAATTGAATTCTCCAAATTGCCCCATATAACGTGTGTCTGTCTGTGTGAGTGAGTGTGTGCCCAGTGATAGATTAGCGCCCTCTCCTGGGTGTATCTGCCCAGCGCCCGAAACGTTCTCTCCTGGAGGGGCATGGGGAACCCCCCCCCCCACCCATGACCCTAATATAGGATAAAGCGGAAGATAATGGACACTTGTAGGTCACTTTGGATCAAGCTGACTTTAATACGACCCTCTGTATTAACCCGTAGTGTACTTTTTGACGGCACAGGGGGTCATTGATTTGATTCCCCGTATGGATCAGCCAAGTTCTTTTGTATGTTCTCCCCATGTCCGAGTAGATTTCCTCTCACAAGACCAGAAACTGCTAGAATGTCAAATAATTATATAGAATTCACGTGAATAGGGATTGCTTTCCTGTCTGGGATGTTCTCATGCTTTGATCTCCGGGATAGGCTTCAACCCCCGACCTGTCTTTAGACGGCACGCCGCTGAATGTTCTGGCCTTTTTTTCCACAGCCTCCTGCCTGCGATGATGATGATCTGGTGATGAAAGGGGTTGGTCAAGTCAGGAGGGTTATTTGTGTTGCCTGGCAACAGTACGCGGTTCACTCTGGAGATGCGTTTGATATTGCGACCTCCGAGCGGCGGGATTAGACTCTAGGTTGCGCCGTTGCGCGGCATATCGGTGTCCTGCGGTCGGCGTGACCTCAGTAAGCCATGGGAACCGACCGCCGTGCGTTTTATTTCAGTATTCGGGGGAGTTCGTACAGTCGGCCTATCTGTCGAGGAGGCTGGCCTACTTCTGCACCCGCAGATTAAACCTGCTGCTCAGTGACGGGAGCATCGGACCCGCCGCGGGGGGGCATCCGGCCCACGGCATCTCGGGCCAGTCGGGCAACGCCCTGCCCCCGACGCCCACCTCCCAGCCGTCGGGAGGCAACCAGCCTCAGACGCCCTTCACGGACTTCTACATCTGTCCTCAGCACCGGCCTGTGGTGTTCGGCCTGAGCTGCATGCTCCAGGTGAGCCCGGCCTGCGGGTCACTGCAGGATTAGGACTTAATATTAAAAACATCCACGTGTTTAATCCTTAATTCTGCCCCTCTCTCTTTAGAGCATTGTGCTGTGTTGTCCTAGTGCACTGGTGTGGCACTACTCTCTGACAGACAGTCGGAATAAAACCGGGTCCCCACTGGACCTCCTGCCTATCGCACCGTCTAACCTGCCAATGCCAGGAGGCAATACCACTTTCAACCAGCAGGTTTGCTATTTACATATCATGCCTTATAAGTGTTTATAAAGAAGATACAGGAGTGACTCCTCAACAGAGCCGCTATATAGACCGGGGCCATGATCTGCAGTTGGTTGCAATCTGCCGTCTCATCACTAGATGTCACTAATTTGCGCCTAAATGTAGATACTATGGCTGAACCTGCGCTCGTCTTGTTTTAGGTCCGAGCCAAGCTGAGGGAAATCGAGGAGCAGGTTAAGGAGAGAGGACAGGCTGTGGAGTTTCGCTGGTCCTTTGATAAGTGTCAGGAAACCACAGCGGGTACGTTTTAAACCTTTAAATGGTTTATTAATATATATTATTATAGTTAAATATTCAATATTTGTAGTGGTATATTATATATATTATATATTCATAGTAGTTTCGTTCATTCATTCATTATCTCCCGCTTTATCCTCCCGCTTTATCCTAGGTCGTGTGTGTGTGTGTGTGTATGGGGGGGGTTCCCCATGCCCATCCAGGGGAGAACATTTTGGGCGCTGGGCAGATAGACCCAGGACATGGCGCCAATCTATCGCTGGGCACACACTCACTCACACAGACACACTCTATATGGGGCAATTTGGAGAATTCAATTAACCTTGATCCATGTTTTTGGACTGTGGGAGGAAACCGGAGAACCCGGAGGAAACCCACGCGGACACGGGGAGAACATGGAAACTCCACCCAGACGGGGATTCGAACCGGGAATCCCTAGTGGTGAGAGGAGAACATGCCACTTAGCCACCGTGCCACCCACATAGTAGTATACTATATTATATTTTATATTTCACATAGCGATATGTGTAATTCTCATTTCTTCTTCAAAATTTAAATTTAAATAACAGGGTCATCGGGTCCGTGACCCATAATTTCGTTCCTATCTCATTTTAATTATTAATGATAATAATTTTAATAATTAATGATAATAAAATTTTCTTGAATCTTGAATTAAAGCAGTACGGGGCCTCAGTGCACTTATGATGAAGTATTTTAACTTCGTCCTCCGTGTGTGTGGCAGGTTTCACGATCGGCCGCGTCCTGCACACGCTGGAGGTTCTCGATAACCACAGCTTCGAGAAGTCCGACTTCAGCAACTCGCTCGACTCGCTGTACAACCGGATCTTCGGATCGGGTCAGAGTAAAGACGGGCATGAGGTAAACCCGGGAAAACCCAGAAAGATGCCCGCAATGGAGTAGGTGTAAGAAATGCTTATATATTTATTGTATATTTATTTATTCTTATTTTTTTTGCAGATGAGTCCGGATGATGACGCTGTGGTCACGCTGCTGTGCGAGTGGGCCGTGTGCTGTAAGCGTTCTGGCCGACACAGGGCCATGGTGGTGGCCAAACTGCTGGAGAAGAGGCAGACGGAGATCGAGGCGGAGGTCAGTACTCCTAAATAATGTTTTCCTTTGTCCGTGTGATCAGCTCCACGGACTACAGTATGCAGATGGACTTTGTAGTTCTACTATTACATTCTGTAGTCCATCTGTTTTGTGTTCTGCAGTACATACTGTGTGGGTGGCACGGTGGCTTAGTGGTTAGCATGTTCTCCTGGTTCGAATCCCCATCTGGGTGGAGTTCCCATGTCCTCCCCGTGTCTGTGTGGGTTTCCTCCGGGTTCTCCGGTTTCCTCCCACAGTCCAAAAACATGGATCAAGTCAATTGAGTTCTCCAAATTGCCCCATATAGTGTCTCTGTGTGAGTGAGTGTGTGCCCAGCGATGGATTGGCGCCCTGTCCTGGGTGTATCTGCCCAGCGCCCAGAACGTTCTCCCCTGGATGGGCATGGGGAACCCCCTCGACCCTAATAGAGGATAAAGCGGAAGATAATGAATGAATGAGTACATTCTGTGTACTCTGTTCTAATGGTCCGGACCCTAATAGTGCCACCACAGAGCAGGGATTATTTGGTGGGTGCATTAGTCCTATCCCAGCAGTGTCACTGAGGTGGCGAAATGAATCTAGAACCCCCCTCACCGCATCAGTGTCACTGCAGAACTGACGATAAACAATCCACCCCCCGAATGATACCTGTTCTGTGATGCTCCTGACCAACAGAGAACCAACAGCGGTACCACAGTCTGGTTGTTTGTTTTAAACAGAGGTGTGGCGAGTCGGAGGTGGTGGATGAAAAAGGTTCCGTGTCCTCCGGTTCCCTCTCGGCCGCCACTCTGCCGGTCTTTCAGGACGTCCTGCTGCAGTTCCTGGACACGCAGGCGCCCGTGCTCAGTGAGTCGCGCCCGCGTCCCCTCGCAGGGTTCCTGTTTGTTTTTTTTTTGTTTTGTTTTTTTCGTGTGGACCGACCTGTTAACCTCCTCCGCCCTTCTTCCTGCAGCAGAGCCGGGGAACGAGAGCGAGCGCGTGGAGTTCTCCAACCTGGTGCTGCTGTTCTGCGAGCTGATCCGCCACGACGTCTTCTCCCACAACATCTACATGTGCACGCTGATCTCCCGCGGCGACCTGGCCTCGGAGTCGCACCTGCCCCGCCCGCGCTCGCCCAGCGAGGAGCCCTCGGACGAATCCGAGCGCAAAGACCAGGACGCGGGGATCGGCGTCAAGATGGAGGCACGTCGGGTTCCCGTTCTGCCTTTTTTTTCTCTGTTTCCGGTTCGGTCGTGGTGACGCTTGTGCCGTCTGACTCTGTTCCAGGACACCGGGATGTCGGAGCCGATGGAAATCGATAACAACTCGAGCGCAAACTTCGACGAGGTGAGACGTTTTTTTTATTCATTCATTTCATTACATTACATTACATTTACATTTGGTCATTTATTGGACGCTTTTATCCAAAGCGACTTACAAGGTGAGCACAGGGTTCATCACAGCGCCCCCTGGAGCAATGAGGGTTAAGGGTCTTGCTCAAGGACCCACACTGGTAACTTCAGTGGACCCGGGATTTGAACCCACAACCTTCAGATTGATAGCCCAACACCCCAACCACTGAGCTATAACGCTCTAATGAATTTCATTCATTATCTCCCGCTTTATCCTCTATTAGGGTCATGCGGGGGGGGGGGTTCCCCATGCCCATGCCCATCCAGGGGAGAACGTCTCGGGCGCTGGGCAGAAACACCCAGGACAGGGCGCCAATCCATCGCTGGGCTCACACTCACACAGACACACTCTATATGGGGCAATTTTGAGAATTCAATTGACTTGATCCATGTTTTTTTGGACTGTGGGAGGAAACCGGAGAACCCGGAGGAAACCCACGCGGACACGGGGAGAACATGGAAACTCCACCCAGATGGGGATTCGAACCGGGAATCCCTAGCGCTGAGAGGAGAACATGCCAAACCACTAATCCACTTCACGTTTTTTTTTTTTTTTATTAAAATTTTTTTTTTTTTTTTTTTTCATTTATTTATTTTTTTTATATAAACTCGGACCGTCGCGGTGTGTGTCCACTCCACTGAGCGCTGTCTTCCGTCCTCCGGCAGATGTTCTCCCCGCCGATGCACTGTGAGACCAAAGGAAGCCCCTCCCCCGAGAAGCCCGCCGCCGACCAGGACGGGAAAAGCGCTGCCAAAGACAAAGGCTTGGACCCCAATTTCCCCCAGGTGTACGAGCAGCCGCGCCACATCCAGTACGCCACGCATTTCCCAATCCCCCAGGTGAGCGCCGTCTCCTTCACAGCGCCCAAATTCGGGGTGTTGGTATCATTTTGGGGGGGGGATTGATTTTTGTGAATTAACCGTTCGGCCACTGATGGGTCTAAATGAGCGTCGTAGGTCTGACCACAAGGTGGCAGCGAGACGTTTTAAGCATGACCACCTCGGATGCGCAAAAAGGTTTTCTAAACGAAGTCCCGCCTCCCTGCGATGGAATCGCTGTGATTACAGGAGGAGAGTGCCAGTCACGAATGCAACCAGCGCCTGGTGGTCCTCTACGGAGTGGGCAAGCAGCGGGACGAGGCGCGGCACGCCATCAAAAAGATCACCAAAGACATCCTGAAAGTGCTGAACCGCAAAAGCACAGCCGAGACCGGTACGACACACGCGCACACACACACACACATACACAGAGGCTTATTAAAGAGGGCGAATCCATGTGACCTGCCTTATTCTATTAAATGGCTTCTATTAATATCTGTTAAAAAAAAATACAAAAAGAATTTCAACCCTAAAATTTGGGCAGGTTTCTGTTTTATTTTATTAACTTTCAGTCTCACTGGAGAGGATTTCTCAACACCCTGTGCGTGACATCCTTCACCTACAGCGTGTTTTATTTGATTTGATTTTTTTTAAACCCCAGGCGGCGAGGAAGGGCAGAAGAGGAAGAAAAGCAAGCCAGAGGCCTTCCCCACGGCAGAAGACATCTTCTTTAAATTTCAGCACCTCTCCCACTTTGAACAGCACCAGGTCACGTCTCAGGTTAGACCACATGACTATTCTCAGTGGTGTACATGAGTTTTCTGCCGTAATATATATATATATACACACACACACACACACACTAGATAGATATGCGTATATATAGATGTGTGTGTGTGCGCATATATATATATATATATATATATATATATATATATATATATATATATATATATATATATATATATATTCCTTCATTCATAATCTCCCACTTTATCCTCTATTAGGGTTGCGGTGGGGTTCCCAATGCCCATCCAGGGGGGAGCATCTCGGGCGCTGGGCAGATACACCCAGGACAGGGCGCCAATCTATCGCTGGGCACACACTCACTCACACAGACACACTCTATATGGGGCAATTTTGAGAATTCAATTGACTTGATCCATGTTTTTGGACTGTGGGAGGAAACCGGAGAACCCGGAGGAAACCCACGTGGACACGCGACAACATGGAAACTCCACCCAGATGGGGATTCGAACCGGGAATCCCTAGTGCGGAGAGGCGAACATGCTAACCACTAAGCCACCATGCCGCCTAATATATATATTTTTATATATATATTCTAATTTTATATATATATATTTATATATATTTTAAAAGTATTAATTCACTCGTTGAAGTCCTGTAAGGGTAGAGGAAGTTCGCCCATTCGTTATGTTTTCTGAATAATTATGATAATGATTTGCTCCGTTCTCTTTTCTGTGGTCCAGGTGTCCAGGAACGTTCTGGAACAAATCACAAGCTTTGCCTTAGGGATGTCCTACCACCTTCCCCTCGTCCAGCACATCCAGTTCATCTTCGATCTCATGGAATATTCCCTCAACATCAGTGGCCTCATTGACTTCGCCATTCAGGTGCAAAAAAAAGTGCTTCGTCTTCCAGTCGTTATCTTTGATTACTGAAGGTTTCGATTGCTCTACCGACGTCTTTATTTATTATAAAACAGCAATCCTTAAATCCGGTAACATCGTGTGTGTGTGTGTGTGTGTGTGTGTGTGTTAGCTGCTGAACGAGCTCAGTCTGGTGGAAGCCGAGCTCCTCCTGAAGTCCTCCAGCTTGGCGGGTAGTTACACCACCAGCCTGTGTCTGTGCATCGTGGCGGTGCTCCGGCGTTATCAGTCCTGTCTCATCCTGAACCCTGACCAGACTGCGCAAGTCTTCGATGGGTATGGATCTTCTGTAGTTCGCGCCATCACTTTACTAGGGGTGAGCTGCAATATTCGCTGATTCGACGATTCGATTCGGAGAACCGTAGTCGACTACGAACCTCATAGTCGAATGTACCATTTTGACCACATGGGGGCGCCCATGGCTGCTGCTAAGCATTAGTTTTTACATGAAACGTCTTTGTTTTCGTTATATATATATATATATATATATATATATATATATATATATATATATATATATATATATATATATATATAGCCTTTTTGTCAAATAAAATCATCCTAATTTCTGTTAATATTTTTTTTTTAAATGATGTGTGCGCTTTAACAATAGGCTACACATTATTAAAGCTCCCCCTGCAGTTAGTTGCACATTCCAAATGAGCAGAGCCAAACACGCTACAGGGCCGTTAGCATCTACCGGTGTATTTTTCCATGATGGCTATGGCTTTTATAGGTTTTTCCTTGGAAGTCGAAAAAAAAAAAAGTCCAGAACGGGGATCCCATTTACGGTGCTCTAGAAAAACAAGTAAAATATAAAAATAAATCTTTTTTTTAAAAACCACGCGCCATCTTGTGGTGAAATTTAAACTGATTCGACTATCAGTCGACTATAGGGAAAATCTGACGAATCAGATTCGACTATGAAAATCCTTAGTTGAAGACACCCCTACACTTTATAGCCACTAGGTCGTGAGCGTGGTGTGGACCAATGAGAGCTCAGATATTCACCGCCGTCACCTTGCAGGCTGCGCATCGTGGTGAAGTCGGGGGTGAATCCTGCGGACTGCTCCTCGGCCGAGCGCTGCATCCTGGCGTACCTGTACGACCTCTACACCTCCTGCAGTCACCTCAAGTGCAAGTTCGGCGAGATCTTCAGGTGGGAGGCGCTCGGGTTCGGGCAGTAGTACACCTCGCTGGCTTTTTTAGGTCTTTAGGTTAAAAAAAATGTCCCTCCGTTTCCGTTCCGCCAGCGAGTTCTGCTCGAAGGTGAAGAACTCCATTTACTACAACATCGACCCGTCGGACTCCAACATGCTGTGGGATCAGGTGTTCATGATCGACGCCATCGCCAACCCCTCGGCTCACAACCTCAACCACTCCATGGTGGGCAAGATCCTGAACGACAGCGCCGCCAACCGCTACAGCTTCGTGTGCAACGTCCTGATGGATGTGTGCGTGGACCACCGCGACCCCGAGAGGTGAGAGCTGTTTTATTATGTTTATGTTTTTATCGGTTGTTTATTTTTATTCTTTATTTATTTATTATTATTTATTTTAGTTACATTTTTTCAATTAATCTATTTCTTTTTTTTTTTTTTTTTTTTTTTAAATGTATCATTTTTAAATTTTATTAGATTTTTTTTTTTTTTTATTAGATTTTTGCGGCACGGTGGCTTAGTGGTTTGGCATGTTCTCCTCTCAGCGCTAGGGATTCCCGGTTCGAATCCCCATCTGGGTGGAGTTTCCATGTTCTCCCCGTGTCCGCGTGGGTTTCCTCCGGGTTCTCCGGTTTCCTCCCACAGTCCAAAAACATGGAGCAAGTCAATTGAATTCTCAAAATTGCCCCATAGAGAGTGTGTGTGTGTGGGTGAGTGTGTGCCCAGCGATGGATTGGCGCCCTGTCCTGGGTGTATCTGCCCAGCGCCCGAGATGTTCTCTCCTGGATGGGCATGGGGAACCCCCCCCCCGCAACCCTAATAGAGGATAAAGCGGGAGATAATGAATGAATGAATATTAGATTTTTTTTTTTATATATAAATATATATATTAAAAATTTTTAATTATTTATTTTAGTGAAATTTATTTTTCAATTTATTTGTTAATTCTTTTTAATAAATTATTATTTATTTTATTTCATTATATTTTTTATATTTATGTCGATCAGCTAGCTGTGTAACGATCAGCCCGTGTAACGCTGTGCCCTCTGCAGGGTCAATGACATCGGCATCCTGTGCGCCGAGCTGACGGCGTACTGCCGCTCTCTCAGCGCCGAGTGGCTGGGGGTGCTGAAGGCGCTCTGCTGCTCGTCCAACAACGGGAACTGCGGCTTCAACGATCTGCTCTGTAACGTGGACGTGAGTCATGTGACCGGTCACCCCGCTTTTAATTTTATTTATTTTTTTATTTTATTTTATTTTTATTTTTTTATTAAGGGAGTGCAGGTTTAAACTCTAAGACGTACATCCTGTGACCTGATTGGTTGTTTGGCTCCTCTTTCAGGTGAGCGACTTGTCATTTCACGACTCTCTGGCCACGTTCGTCGCCATTCTCATCGCGCGGCAGTGTCTGCTGCTGGAGGATCTGGTGCGCTGTGTGGCTATCCCGTCACTTCTTAATGCTGGTATTTATTTTGCACTAGAATCTGTATAATTAAACGAGACATGAAGTTCCTAATTGATCGCATGCAACGAGGTTTCGTTGTTTGCGGCGTTTACATTTAATTAATTTTGTTATTAATAAAATTAAAACAATCTCCTGCACTGCTTTCTGTTATTAATCTGAATTAATTAGTTGGTTGTCTGTAGGTTTCACATGTTCAGGCACTGGACACAGTTGACTTTATTATTATATATAGTATATAACAATAATCTACACATGGGGTGGCAGGGTGATGTAGTGATTGGCATGTTCTCCTCTCAGTGCTGGGGATCCAGGTTCGAATTCCGATCTAGGTGGCGCTTTCGTGTTCTCCCCGCGTCCGTGTGGGTTTCGTCCGGGTTCTCCGGCTTACTCCCACAGTCCGAAAACGTAGATTTAAGGTGAATTGACTGCTCTAAATTGCCCCCATATAGTCTGTATGTTTGTGAAAGAAAGATCTGCCCAGCGATAGATTGGCGTCCTGTTCTGGGATCTGCCCAGCACCCAAAATGTTCTCCCTTGGATGGGCATAAGGAACCCCCCCCCAAGACCCTAGTAGAGTATTAACCTGAAGATTATGAATGGATGAATGAATGAATGAATTTTCATGTGATGTTTGTTCTCTTTGTTTCTCAGCCTGCAGTGAGCAGGACTCCGAGCCTGGAGCCAGACTGACCTGCAGGATCCTGTTGCATTTGTTTAGAACCCCACAGAAAAACCCATGTCCACAGGATGGCAAGTCGGGTAACACACACACACACACACACACACACACTTTAAATTTGATTCAGCGTTAACCTCTGTAAGCAATACCTTTTTTTTTTTTCAACTTTGGCTCCACCCACAAATTAAAAACGTCCGATCCTTTCCTCAGACAAAGTGACGGTGGGCATCAGGTCGTCCTGCGATCGCCATCTGCTGGCTGCGTCTCAGAACAGCATAGTGGTGGGAGCGGTCTTTGCCGTCCTGAAGGCCGTCTTCATGCTCGGTAAGGAGCGTCAGGAACATTGTGTGGATGTTTGGGGAGCCACCATGACCGAATCTTAATCACGTGATTTAGGCGACGCCGAGCTGAAGGGTTCGGGCTTTTCCCATCCTGCCGGGCTGGACGATATCGGCGAGGATGACATGGGGTCCAAAAAGTCCGGCGGGCGCGCCATCTCCATCGAAACGGCCAGTTTGGATGTTTATGCCAAGTACGTGCTGAAAAGCATCTGCCAGCAGGTGAGCTGTTTATTTAATTATGTCCATCCATCCATTATCTTCCGATTTATCCTCTATTAGGGTCGTGGGGGGGCGGGGGGGTTCCCCATGCCCATCCAGGGGAGAACATTTCGGGCGCTGGGCAGATAGACCCAGGACAGGGCGCCAATCCATCACTGGGCACACACTCACTCACACAGACATTCTCTATATGGGGCAATTTGGAGAACTCAATTGACTTGATCCATGTTTTTGGACTGTGGGAGGAAAACCGGAGAACCCGGAGGAAACCCACGCAGACACGGGGAGAACATGGAAACTCCACACAGATGGGGATTCAAACCGGGAATCCCTAGTGCTGAGAGGAGAACATGCCAACCACTAAGCCACCGTGCCGCCCCTGTTTATTTCATTCATTCATTCATTATCTCCCGCTTTATCCTCTATTAGGGTCGCGGGGGGGTTTCCCATGCCCATCCAGGGGAGAACATTTCGGGCGCTGGGCAGATAGACCCAGGACAGGGTGCCAATCCATCGCTGGGCACACACTCACTCACACAGACACACACTATATGGGGCAATTTGGAGAACTCAATTGACTTGATCCATGTTTTTGGACTGTGGGAGGAAAACCGGAGAACCCGGAGGAAACCCACGGGGAGAACATGGAAACTCCACCCAGATGGGGATTCGAACTGGGAATCCCCAGCGCTGAGAGGAGAACATGCCAACCCCTAAGCCACCGTGCCGCCCCTGTTTATTTATGTAATTAATGAATAAGTTTTTTGCCTAAAGGCCGTGTTGTATATTCGTCTTGTGCTCCGTCTGTAAGATGTTTGTTAATTGTCGTAAGGCATCGAGTAAATTCATTAATTAAAAAAACATGTTGAGTTTTGAATCTGTACGTTCCGTCCGGTCCGTTTCAGGAGTGGGTCGGCGAGCGCTGTCTGAAGTCCCTTTCCGAGGACAGTAGCGCTCTGCAGGACCCGGTTCTCGTCAACATTCAGGCTCAGCGGCTACTGCAGCTCATCTGCTACCCTCACCGGCAGCTGGACAGCGAGGAGGGAGAGAATCCTCAGAGGCAGCGCATCAAACGCATTCTGCAGGTCTGACCCGAACCCCTTCATCCGGCCCCAAAACCCGACATCTTCATTAACAAGCCATCATCATCATCATCATCATCATCATCACGTTGTTAAACATTCCCCTGTAATTGATCGAACGCCCCGCCGTTTGATGTCCCCACGACTGATTTTGCCGTCCGTCGGCCGGCCAAGTCGTGGTCCCTCTGTACGGATGCTGTACGGATGCTGCCATGCGGTATTCATCAGTGCCGTGAACTCTCTCTGAACCCCAGACCTCATGGCCCGCTCTACCCGCGCTTCCCCGGGACCGTGGGACAGATCTCTCTCCACTCATGTCGACCTTGCCCACAGATATGTGATCCACGTCCTGCTGGGATTATTCCGCCGTCTCCGGGACGGGCTCGGTGCTGTATATAATTAGGAGACGGACCCTGAGACTCCAGGGCAGCCCTTTGATTTATTTATTAGAAGTGTTTTAAGCACCCCCCCCCCCTCCCCGTGGAACCGTTCCGTCCTGGGGTGCATCTGATGTCTAAGAATGTTCATTAGAATGTTTGTGTGTGTGACGTCCCATTTCTCACCCGCAGAACATGGATCAGTGGACGATGAGACAGTCGTCGCTGGAGCTGCAGTTGATGATCAAACAGAGCTCTAACAATGTGAGTGCGTTCTGTAATTGGGGAAATGCAATTAACTAACCTGCTTTAATTAACCTGGAATCGCCGCGCTTGTGATGTATGTTGGTAATTACAGTCCAGCGGATCATTATAGCTATTTTATTTTTCCTATGAGCAGAGTTTCATGATAATGACCTGCTTGCTGGCTTCTCAGGCTGCGTTCACTTTAGCGACCCGGTCGTTAGGTGACCGGTCGTTAGGTGACCGGTCGTTAGGTGACCGGTCGTTAGGTCTTTGCTGTGACGACAGCAGGAAAAATAAAATCTACTAATTCCCTCAATTCATCATGCAATAAATCTATTGTGGCATGCTGTCCCCTCTAAGATCCAGGTGGCGCTCTGACTTTGGCGGGTTGCTATTTGGACGGTGCTGCTCCATGAGGTTCTCCATGTTCCTGTGAATGGAGAACCCACCGTATAGTGTACATAGATACTATGTATCTGCATTCGGCGGTGAATCTGTAAATTTCCATCATCCATTATCTTCCGCTTTATCCTCTATTAGGGTCGGGGGGGGGTCCCCATGCCCATCCCCATCCCCATCCAGGGGAGAACGTCTCGGGCGCTGGGCAGATACACCCAGGACAGGACGCCAATCTATCGCTGGACACACATACAGACACACTCTATATGGGGCAATATGGGCTATATGGGGCAAAAAAAGACCTGCTGACATGCTGTCCCCTCTAAGATCCAGGTGGCGCTCTGACTTTGGTGGGTTGCTATTTGGGCGGTGCTGCTCCTTGAGGTTCTCCATGTTCCTGTGAATGGAGAACCCACCGTAGACTATGTTTCTGCATTCTCTGTACACATGCGGTCAGATTCAATAGTGTTCAGTTGGTTTCAGTCGGCGGTGAATCTGTAAATTTCCGTCCATCCATCTGTTATCTCCCGCTTTATCCTATATTAGGGTCGCGGGGGGGGGGGGGGGGGGGGGGGGAGAACATTTGGGGAGATCCTGGGGAGAACATTTTGGGTGCTGGGCAGATAGACCCAGGACAGGACGCCAATCTATCGCTGGGCACACACTCACTCACACAAACACACTCTATATGGGGCAATTTG
This sequence comes from Corydoras sp. C115, assembly GCA_019802505.1. Classification (NCBI taxonomy): domain Eukaryota; kingdom Metazoa; phylum Chordata; class Actinopteri; order Siluriformes; family Callichthyidae; genus Corydoras; species Corydoras sp. C115. The sequence goes on from JAFMOC010000257.1 coordinate 375,229, forward strand.
GAGAATTCAATTGACTTGATCCATGTTTTTGAACTGTGGGAGGAAACCGGAGAACCCGGAGGAAACCCACGCGGACACGGGGAGAACATGCAAAACTCCACCCAGATGGTGATTCGAACCGAGAACATGCCAACCACTAAGCCACCGTGCCGCCCTGTAATTTTCCGATGCTGAAAAAAAAAAATTGCACCTCGTTTAGAGACGGCCACGCCCATCGGGGGGCGATATTTTCCCGCGCAGGGTTCAAACCAAAAGAGTATCTTGTGCGATGCAGGTTTTAAATCGGTGCGTTTCACGTCACAGGAGTTGTATTCGCTGCTGGAGAACATCGCCAAGGCGACCATCGAGGTTTTCCAGAAATCTGCCGAGATGAACTCCAGCAACCCCTCCTGCAACGGCACCGCCTCCTCCGCCGGCTCCGCCTCCAACAGCAACAATGCCAGCAAGCTCAAGCCCGTGCTCAGGTGGGTGTCGCCCGTCCGCGCCCGAACCCTGCCGCCGTTCCCCCCGCGTGGCGTTCGCGCTCTCATACGTGCTCTGATGTCACTGTCCAGCTCCTCGGAGCGCTCGGGGGTGTGGCTGGTGGCGCCGCTGATCGCCAAGCTGCCCACCTCGGTGCAGGGCCACGTCCTGAAGGCGGCGGGCGAGGAGTTGGAGAAGGGTCAACACCTGGGCTCGTCCTCGCGCAAAGAGAGAGACCGGCAAAAGCAGAAGAGGTACGGCACTCGCACGCCTCATTAATCGGCTTGTCCACCAGGGGGAGCTGATGGTACCGCGGGGTAATACTGTTGATTTCTGCGATTCGGCGAATCCGTTTCTTTGACTTAATCAAAATCTTTGACGAAATCTTTACGTTCCCCATGCCCATCCAGGGGAACCACCTCGGGCGCCGGGCAGATACACCCAGGACAGGGCGCCGATCCATCGCTGGGCACACACTCACTCACACAGACACACTCTATATGGGGCAATTTGGAGAACTCAATTGACTTGCTCCATGTTTTTGGACTGTGGGAGGGAACCGGAGAACCCGGAGGAAACCCACGTGGACACGGGGAGAACATGGAAACTCCACCCAGATGGGGATTCGAACCGAATCCCCAGCGCTGAGAGGAGAACATGCTAAACCACTAAGCCACCGTGCCGCCCTGCTATTCGTTCATTCATTATTTTCCGCTTTATCCTCTATTAGGGTCGCGGGATCTCCCCTGGTTCCCCATCCAGGGGAGAACGTTTCAGGACTGGGGGGCAATCTATCATTGGGCACACACTCACTCACACAGACACACACTCTAAATGGGGAAATATGGAGATCTCAATTGACTTGATCCATGTTTTTGGACTGTGGGAGGAAACCGGAGAACCCGGAGGAAACCCACGCGGACACGGGGAGAACATGGAAACTCCGCCCAGATGGGGATTCAAACGTGCTGACCACTAAGCCACCGTGCCGCCCTGCTATTCATTCATTCATTCATTCAATATTTTCCGCTTTATCCTCTATTAGGGTCGCGGGAGGGGGGGGGGGTTCCCCATCCAGGGGAGAACGTTTCGGGCGCTGGGCAGATAAACCCAGGACAAGGGCGCCGATCTATCGCTGGACACACACTCACTCACACACACACACACACACTCTATATGGGGCAATTTGGGGAACTCAATTGACTTGCTCCATGTTTTTGGACTGTGGGAGGAAACCGGAGAACCCGGAGGAAACCCACGCGGACACGGGGAGAACATGGAAACTCCGCCCAGATGGGGATTCAAACGTGCTGACCACTAAGCCACCGTGCCGCCCTGCTATTCATTCATTCATTCAATATTTTCCGCTTTATCCTCTATTAGGGTCGCGGGAGGGGGGGGGGTTCCCCATCCAGGGGAGAACGTTTCGGGCGCTGGGCAGATAAACCCAGGACAAGGGCGCCGATCTATCGCTGGACACACACTCACTCACACACACACACACACACACACTCTATATGGGGCAATTTGGAGAACTCAATTGACTTGCTCCATGTTTTTGGACTGTGGGAGGAAACCGGAGAACCCGGAGGAAACCCACGCGGACACGGGGAGAACATGGAAACTCCGCCCAGATGGGGATTCGAACCGGGAATCCCCAGCGCTTAGAGGAGAACGTGCTAAACCACTAAGCCACCGTGCCGCCCTAGTGGGAGTCAATAACGTTTAACCTGTCGCCTTTTGTCCAGCATGTCCCTGCTGAGTCAGCAGCCGTTCCTGTCTCTGGTGCTGACGTGTCTCAAAGGTCAGGACGAGCAGCGGGAGGGACTCCTGACCTCCCTCTACAGCCAGGTGCAGCAGGTAACGCCTCCGCACAGTGACAAACGAAGCTAGCTATACTAGGGCTGCAACAACGAATCGATAAAATCGATAAAAATCGATTATCCAAAGTATCGATAATGCATTTCCATTATCGATTCATTGGTTCGTACTATTTCCGCGTCACTCGCGATGTCGTAACCGCTTACGTCACCTGCAGCGCTTCAACAACGCTGGAAACAAATAGCGGGTTGAACAGAACGAGGCGGAGTCTGCAAAACAAGATGATAAAGCGTAGAAATGAAACACAGCCAACGCAGAAAAAAGCTCCGGTTTAATTCCAAACTGCGGGAGCTTCACCTTATATTTCCCGGGACATGTCCGTATGTCATGTCCCGTGGTTTATTTTTTAAAGTGAGGAAATGTCCTGGTTTTTAGCGCATCGATACACGCGCACGGCGTAAAAGTACGCGGCTTTAGCCATTTAAATTCCCTTCATCGGATCATTAAATGTACCGGCACTGCGCGCGGCGCTGCGTGTCCGCAAGCACATGTCGAAGCGCACGTGTGTGTTTACAAAACTGGAGTGTTAATTAGTTCACAAGTGGTGTGTTTTTTGTTAACTGGCTAATTTGTGAATTAATTTTTTTCAATTGATTGTTAATTAGTTCATTTGTTAATTTATTTTTTTTCCAATAGGCTACAGAACAGACAATATTTGGTTCATTACTGAGGGCAACTGAGCATCGTGTGTTATTTGGAGTTGACTTTTGTTGTTAAGTGAGGGACGTTTAGATGATACATTATTTCTTTCATTGTGCTTTTCATTAATTAAAGGAAATGTTAACTTAAAAATTTTGAATAAAATTACTATATATAATACTATACTATACTATAGAATAATTTTATTGAAAAACATACATCTTTGGACTAAAGTGTCTGCTAAATGATTAAATGTAAATGTAAAGACATGGAAATTTTTTTTTTTAATTTATCCGATTCATCGATTGATCGAAAAAATAATCGCCCGATTAATCGATTATCAAAATAATCGTTAGCTGCAGCCCTAGTCTATACGTTCGCATGTCCCCGCCGTTCACCCCGTGGACGTTTTGTTTCCGATCAGATCGTCACAAACTGGCGGGACGATCAATACCAGGACGACTGCAAGGCCAAACAGATGATGCACGAGGCCCTGAAGCTGCGGCTCAACTTGGTGAGGCTCGGACCCGGGGTCCTCGTTTCGGTCCTGTCCGGTGTAAACGCGGAGGCCGTCCTGTAGCGGGCGTTTTTTTTTTTATTTCTTTTTGTCGTGTGATGCAGGTGGGCGGGATGTTTGACACCGTCCAGCGAAGCACGCAGCAGACCACCGAATGGGCGGTGCTCCTCCTGGACATCATCAGCAGCGGGACGGTGGACATGCAGTCCAACAAGTGAGTTTGCGGCGCTTGGCCCCGCCCACTCGATACGATCGCCCATATGTGGTGTCTTATTAAAATCCCTTTATAATTTTTTTTTTTTTTTTTTTTTTGTTAAAGTGAGCTGTTCACCACCGTGCTGGACATGCTGAGCGTCCTGATCAACGGCACGCTGGCGGCCGACATGTCCAGCATCTCGCAGGGCAGCATGGAGGAGAACAAGAGGGCTTACATGAATCTGGTGAAGAAACTCCGGGTGAGGCCTGTCGTTTTTGTGAGGAATTTGTATGTTCTCCTCGTCTGTGTTGCCGTATGACCGATGTCCTCGTGTCCCGTGTGCAGAAGGAGCTGGGCGACCGGCAGTCCGAGAGTTTGGAGAAGGTGCGCCAGTTGCTGCCGCTGCCCAAGCAGACCCGTGATGTCATAACCTGCGAACCCCAGGGTTCCCTTATAGACACGAAGGGCAACAAGATCGCTGGCTTCGAGAAAGAGGTAATTAAAAAATAATTAATTACCTGTGGGTGGATTAGTGGTTTAGCACGTTCTCCTCTCAGCACTAGAGGTTCCCAGTTCGAATCCCCATCTGGGTGGAGTTTCCATGTTCTCCCAGTGTCTTCGTGGGTTTCCTCCGGGTTCTCCGGTATCCTCCCACAGTCCAACAACATGGATCAAGTCAATTGAGTTCTCCAAATTGCCACATATAGAGTGTGTCTGTGTGTGTGCCCAGCGATGGATTGGCGCCCTGTCCTGGGTGTATCTGCCCAGCGCCCGAAACGTTCTCCCCTGGATGGGCATGGGGAACCCCCCCCCCCACACACACACGACCCTAATAGAGGATAAAGCGGGAGATAATGAATAATTAATTACGTGTGGGTGGCACGGTGGCTTAGTGTTTAGCACGTTCTCCTCTCAGCACTAGAGGTTCCCGGTTCGAATCCCCATCTGGGTGGAGTTTCCATGTTTTCCCCGTGTCCGCGTGGGCTTCCTCCGGGTTCTCCGGTTTCCTCCCACAGTCCAAAAACATGGATCAAGTCAATGGAGTTCTCCAAATTGCCCCATATAGAGTGTGTCTGTGTGAGTGAGTGTGTGCCCAGTGATAGATTGGCGCCCTGTCCTGGGTCTATCTGCCCAGCGCCCGAGACGTTCTCCCCTGGATGGGCATGGGGAACCCCCCCCCCCCCGCCCCCAAACCCCCCCCCCCCCCCCCCCCCCCCCCCCCCCCCCCCCCCCCCCCCCCCCCCCCCCCCGCGACCCTAATATAGGATAAAGCGGAAGATAACGAATGAAAAATTAATCACATGTGGTTAATTAAAGTGAAGTCCGTGCGTTGCGGATTGGTCAGTTCTGTCGGGACGTTTTAAATGCCCCCCTCCGTGTTTGCGTCCGCAGGGTCTGCAGGTCTCGACGAAGCAGAAGATCTCGCCGTGGGACGTGTTCGAGGGCCTGAAGCACTCTGCGCCGCTCTCCTGGGGCTGGTTCGGGACGGTGCGCGTGGACCGCAAGGTCACCCGCTTTGAGGAGCAGCAGCGCCTCCTCCTCTACCACACGCACCTGAAGCCCAAGCCGCGCAGTTACTACCTGGAGCCGCTCCCCCTGCCCCCGGAGGAGGAGGAGCCCCCCACGCCCGTCCAGCAGGAGCCCGAGAAGATGGTGGAGGCGGTCAAGCCGGACAAAAATGTGCCCAATGTGGGGACTGACTCCAAAAAGAAGCCCAAGAAGAAGAAGGCCGTGCCCACGAATAAACCAGAGGTGCGTCCTGGGCCCGATGTTGTTCATTTGGTAGGCCGTTTTTTTTGGACACATTGTGACCCCCCATCCCTCCCGATGTATTTTTGTGTATTACGCAGGACTACCAAGCGCGTAACCCGAGCGGACCCTACTCAACGAACATCAACGCTGAGATCATGTCCATGGGTCAGGCCAACCACCCTTACCGAGCAATGGGCTACAACAATATGCCCATGTACACCCAGAACCAACCTCTTCCTCCAGGTGGGGCTGTGCCAAATACCTTCCCGTCCCCCCCGTCTCTGTATTTTAATAAAACTGACCACTATGAGTTCACTCTGCTCATTTTGTTCCCTTTGGGCTTCTTTAACAGGAGGACCGGGACTGGAGCCCCAATACCGACCCCGCGTTCCCATCAGTAATAACCCCCGTGGTCTCCCCACGCGGCCGACCTATCAGGGGATGATGCCCAACATGCAGGGTGGCATGCCCATGATGGGTATGGAAAACAAGCAGTACCCAATGAGCTTCAAGCCGCAGCCCGCCATGCCCAACGGACAGATGCTCCGGCAGCAGCTGCAGGTCAGACTGGTGAGTCTGATCACCGCCGTCTCCTCATCAGCTGCAACGTTCTCATACACACGTCCTGGTTTGTGAAGATAAATTATGGTGTTTAACCACCAGGGGGAGACAAATCTGTCTGCACCATGAGATCTGCTGTTAGTAATCCTTTATTCAAGAGTCAAGATAATTTTATTATCATTAATGTCACATGAGATAGGAACGAAATTTTGGGTCACGGACCCCGATTACCCGGTTATTTTAAAGTTATCATTTAAATTAAAACTTTAAAGAAGAAAATGAGAATTTTATATGTGGGTTCGTTTAAAAAGTAATGCCCCCTATTCATTCATTCATTCATTCATTATCTTCCGCTTTATCCTCTATTAGGGTCGCGGTGGGGTTCCCCATGCCCATCCAGGGGAGAACGTTTCGGGCGCTGGGCAGATACACCCAGGACAGGGCGCCAACCTATCGCTGGGCGCACACTCACTCACACAGACACTCTATATGGGGCAATTTGGAGAACTCAATTGACTTGATCCATGTTTTTGGACTGTGGGAGGAAACCGGAGAACCCGGAGGAAACCCACGCAGACACGGGGAGAACATGGAAACTTCACCCAGATGTGGGATTTGAACCGGGAATCCCCAGCGCGGAGAGGAGAACATGCTAAACCACTAAGCCACCGTGCCGCCCCTGCCCCCTATTGAGTTTGTCCATTTTAATTTTGGTGACAATTAAAAACTAATGTTTTCTGTAACTTGCCCAGCGATGGATTGGCGCCCTGTCCTGGGTGTATCTGCCCAGCGCCCGAGACTTTCTCCCCTGGATGGGCATGGGGAACCCCCCCCCACCCCCCCGCGACCCTAATAGAGGATAAAGCGGAAGATAATGAATGAATGAATGTTTTCTGTAACTTTAACTAAGACCCAATTTGGTGCATTTCGACGGTTACAGTTCTGCCAGCTATCGAAATGATTTAAAAACCTCATGTGCAGGAGACGGTCACACAGGAGGCCGTCACATTTTATGAATTTAAAGTTTACTTTGCCTTTATTAACGGCCAAGAGAAAATGTGTTTTTTTATTTATATATATATGTTTTTTTTTTGTTTTTTTTTGCAGAGCTAAATCAGTAAATGGAACATTTTTAAACAATTAAAGCAATAGGAGATATGTAGCTTCTGCAATAATGCATGTTCAGATCTGGTTCGAACCTGATATTCCTGTATTTGCTGACTCGGCTGTTTATTTGTATGATGCTTGTATGCCGGCGGCTCTTCGGAACACGTTTTGAGTTTCTGTTTGTCGTTTCTTTTTTTGAGAATCATAACATGATGGGCCCGCAGTTCCGACCGATTCCTCCCAATCAGACCTACTCCACGATGCAGCCGACGCAGGTAATTAACTCCCCGGTGTTTACCGGCTTCCAGAACAGTGTGCAGGATGTTCAAATAGATTCAGTTCTGTATCAGACTAAGTGTTTATGTTCTGTATTATTATTATTATTTATTCGTCATTACATTATTATCTGTCATCTTTCAGAACATGTCACAAGGCTACACCACGTACGGTTCTCACATGGGGATGCAGCCTCCTCCCGCCCAACCGGCCGGAATAGTTTCTGCTACGTACAGTAACCAGGGCTTCCAGGGAGTGCACCCGGGCGCCAACCCTGGGGTGGTGGATCCCATCAGGCAGATGCAGCAGAGGCCCAGTGGCTATGTGCACCAGCAAGCGCCTGGAGCTTACACAAACATGCAGAACCAACAGAGGTGAGTGTGCACAGAACGCTCAGACAATTAAACAGCAGCAGACGGGTACGGTTGACGTCATCCGTGTGTCTGAGCGACCACCTCAAATGCCTTGACGATCTCCCGGCCGCCGGAGCAAACGCGCATTGACCGCTTGGCTGAGGCGATCGCTTGGGACTGCTCGAGAAACGGCCCTAGCAACCAGTAGAAACACCATAGCAACCGCCTCCCGACACCAACACCAAGCACCATAACGATCACCAGCCACTACCCGGCACAGCGTTACACCCTAGCAACCATATGGAACTACCCTAGCAACCACTAGAAACACCTCGGCAATCGTATTCTAACCCCATAGCAACCCCATAGCAACTACTCGACCAACGGCCTGTCCACACACTCGCCTCCTGACCTTAGCAACCACCGCAAGGGCTTTTAATATGTGCGTGCAACCCGCAAGAAAGCCTCAGCGACCAGCCATCGACATTTTAAAACCTCAAAGCCCTCAGCAACCGCCTAACAACCGCCCTCTCCTATTTTTTATCGTCCCGTTTTTTGTAATCCACACCCTTTATGTTCTCCGCAGGTTTACCCACCAGCCTATACAACAGGCACCCATGATGCACGGCATGGGGCAGGGCAACATGGTGGCGCAAGGTGTGCATCCCAACATGCGACCGGGTCAGATGATTGACCAGCAGCAGGTGGTGCAGCAGCAGCAGCAGGCGGCAGCAGCAGCAGCAGCAGCAGCGGCGGCGGCGCAGCAGCAGCAGCAACAGCAACAGCAGGCGGTGGCAGCGCAGCAGCAGCAGCAGCACTTTTTAAGGCAGCAGGCTCTCAGGGTGTGTGCAGGGGAACCGTACATTTTCGTATTGCGATTTCGGTGGTTATATATTTTAGTGAACGTCTGTTTGTGTTGGCGCAGCAGCAGCAGCAGGTGGCGCAGCAGCAACAGCAGGTGGCGCAGCAACAGCAACAACAGCAGCAGCAGCAACAACAACAACAACAGCAGCAGCAGCAGCAGCAGCAGCAGCAGCAGGTTCCCCCTCAGCAGGTCCAACAGCAGCAGCAGCAGCAGGTCCAGCAGCAGCAGGTACAGCAGGTCCAGCAGCAGCAGGTGGGGCCAGCACAACCCCCAAACCAGCCCCAAAATCAGGCCTTGGGCATGCAGCCTCTGCCTCCGCAGCAGCCCATAGTAAGGACTCATTTAGTTCCATAGCTTTCAGTAAAGCTTAATGCATCCTGATTAAAAATGACGTGACCGTTGGTGGAATTGCGTGTTTTCTCACCTAACCATGTCAAAAAAACCTAAACAAAAACCCAAAAACTGTTCTTTGGCACGCTCTGCCAAATTCAGATGCTTGGGATCTCCCCAAAAATTTTTTGGGATGGCATAGATAGGCGGAGCTCCAGGAGAGCGAATTGGGATGGGCTTTTAGGGTGGAACAGGCCAACCCATCAATCACAACCAATTAATCCAATCATGGGTGTTCGTGAGATCACGTAATCACTCTTGCCCCGTTTCTTTATTTATAATTATTATTATTATTATTGAAATGGCTTAGAAGGGTCGGGGGGTGGGGGCGTTCGCGGGGTGGACAAGGTCCTGTCATGAGGTTTGCATGTTCTTCGCAGACATTGTGTGTGCCCATAGGTGTGCCCCCCCCCCTTATTGATTAAAGGAACTGAGTCCATAGTCAATTAATATTTTTATTAAGTGAATTTTTTTTGATCGAAGAATTATTAAAAACGTCGGCTGGCGTCTGTCTGTGCCGCAGTTCCCACGGCAGGGGCAGGGGATGCAGCAGACGCAACAGCAGCAACAGACCGCCGCGCTGGTCCGACAGCTCCAGCAGCAGCTATCAAGTAAACCTGGCTTCCTGCCTCCTCCTCACTTTTTCCTCTTCGGAGTTCCGATACTCAAATGATTTTTTTTATTCATTATTTTTTTTCTCTCTCTCTTCCATCACAGGCACACAACCCGGACAGAACACCAACTCCTATTACACCAAGTACGAGTGAGTCCCGCACGGATGCCCGGAGACGAGATGATCCTCCCCCCCCCCTTAATGTGCCGCCAGTGTTTGACGTGTAATTCCAGAATCTGCTGGTGGGTGGTGCTGTGAACTTTGCGAACATTTAAGCCCTGGTGGATTAATTTGTGTAAAAGAAAGAAAGAAAGAAAAAAAAAAAGAGATGCGAAGAAAGGAAAAAAAAAACAACAACAACAACAACGTACAGGAAACCAATACGATGACGTGGTGTTTTTTTTATTTTATTTTAATTTTATTTTATTTTATTTCACTTTGTACATTTTTTTTCAGTTTCATGTATTCTCATTAAAAAAAAATCATGTGGATTTTTATTCCTCGTCACAGAGCTTTAATAACGACGTAATTAAAGAACCCTTTTCTGACAATTTAGTATGTTTCGCTCTGGGGGTGCAATTCACCACCGGGTGTCACCCCGATCCAGTGATGATGCCTACAGTGAGAGAGCTACGCCCCTGGAGAAGGTAATGCAGATTTAACGATGTTCCAAAGTGGTGGTGGTGCTGCACCCTCTGTAGCTTTCATGCACATGTTGAGGTCAGACACTGATGTTGGGTCTCATGGTGTTAAATGGACAACAAGGTGGAGCAGTGAGGTGGATGTTGGTTATAGAGTGGATACTATATATTATATGATATATATATGTAATATATATTAATATGTAATATATATATTATGTATATTATATATGTAATATATATATGTGTAATATATATGTAATATATAATTATATTTATATTATATGATATATATATGTAATATATATTATATATATGTAATAAATATATATATGTAATAAATATATATATAATATATACATGTAATATATATATATAATATATTATATATATATATATATTATATTATTGTTATATATATATTTGATCCACTGGTACCACCACCTTAACAATACCTGCTCTGTCCATGGTCCTGATCCTCAGGATGGACTACAGAATGTAATTAAAGGACTACAGGAACCATCTTGCATATTTATGGAGCTGATCTGACGGTCAGTGTCGGTAGAAGGCGCCGGTAACCACGACTATGTTCCTTTCGTCCTTTTTGTCTCGTTTTTCGTGTGAAGCCGCTCGTTGGTGGTTGTTTTTCTCTCGATGCGACTGAACAGAACTCCGGCGTCGGGCCCCAGCGCTCTCCCTTCATAAGGACACCGCAGTCCGTGGTACTTCGCAAGGAAACCCAGCGTTCTGTCCCAGTTCCTCTCCCCCGGCCGGACGCCGAGTCTACACAGGATCTTGTCGGCTAGTCGCGGCACCACCGGCTGCAGGAGGACGCCGTAGACCCGGAGGCACTCCATGGAGACGTGCAAGACGGTCCCGTGCCAGCGGTTCTCGCCGGCGTCCCGGCGGTCCAGCTTCCACGGGGCGTGCCTCTGGACGAACCCGTTGGTCAGGCGGACGCACCGGCCGATTTCCTCCAGCGCTTTGTAGATGTGGATGTCCTCGCAGTGTCGCCTGACCACCACCGGGAGTCCCGACACGGCCTCGATCAGGGCGTAGTCCTCCGGCGCCGCCCTGCCACCCGCCGCCCTCGGGAAGGAGGCCGGGCAGAAGGGCGGGTACACCTGCTCGGGGTTGAGCGAGGGGGCGGTGCAGCGGTTGAGCAGGCCGCCGAGGGCGTCGGCCAGCTCGCTGTTGCACAGCGTCGCCACCTTGTGGTCGTCGTAGTCGCAGTCCGCGTCCGGGACGCCCTGCCTCAGGAGGAAGTAGCGCAATCCGTCCACGGTGAAGCGCTGCGACGCGCGGAGCGGATCCACCACGTTTCCCAAGCTCTTGGACATTTTCTTGCCCCGCACCGTCCAGTGCGAGTGCACGTAGAGGGTGCGCGGGGGCGGCAGTCCCGCCGCCAACAGGAACGCCGGCCAGTAGAGGGCGTGGAACTTCAGGATGTCCTTGCCGACCACGTGATGGGCCACGCTCCAGCGGCTCGAGTGCTCCTGCGGGTAGCCCGCCACCGTCAGGTAGTTGACCAGCGCGTCCAGCCACACGTAGATGGTCTGCTCGCCGTCGCCGGGGACGGGAATCCCCCACTGGAGGCGTCTCCGCTGGCGCGACACCGACAGGTCCGGCAGCTCGCTCTCCAGCCACTGCAGAACCAGCTGGCGGAACTTCTCCGGCTGAATGGCTTTCGGGTTCGACGTCAGCCAGTCCCGAAGTCTGCCCCGGAACTCGGAGAGGCGGAACAGGTAGTTGTCTTCTTTCATCCACTCCACCTAAGACAGGACGCGACATGTTAGGACACGCCCCCCCCTTTTTTTTTTTTTTATTTCTTTTGGCTCCACTTACTGTAAGGATGGACTTTGTAGTTCCAGACTGTAGTCCTGTGTGATGTTCTCCAATGGTCAGGACCTGACAAACACTCCACCACTCAAAGGGTACCTGTTCTGTGATGGTGCTGACCAATAGAGAACACAGAAGGACTACAATCTGTAATTGTAGAACTACAAAGTCCATCTACATGGCATTTATTTATTTATTTTTTAACGCCATATTTCGCATTCGCGGCACGGTGGCTTAGTGGGTCGGCACGTTCTCCTCTCAGCGCTAGGTTCGAATCCCCATCTGGGTGGAGTTTGCATGTTCTCCCCGTGTCCGCGTGGGTTTCCTCCGGGTTCTCCGGTTTCCTCCCACAGTCCAAAAACATGGATCAAGGTCAATTGAGTTCTCCAAATTGCCCCATATAGAGTGTGTCTGCGTGAGTGAGTGTGTGTCCAGCGATAGATTGGCGCCCTGTCCTGGGTGTATCTGCCCAGCGCCCGAGACGTTCTCCCCTGGATGGGCATGGGGAACCCCACCGCGACCCTAATAGAGGATAAAGCGGGAGATATGAATGAATGGATGATTTAGCATTGGTATGCGATCCTATGGGCAGGACGTGGTACATATTTACAGTTTGTATACTTTCACTTTGTCCTTATATTCCAGTCGCTCCTATATTTCCGATTTTATTTTTATAGTTGTGAGATATTTCGGCATCGTTTTTCGAGTTGTCCCAAGTGAGAGCTTCCTCGATGGTTTTTTGGTAGTTGTGCTTCTTGTCTCGTCGGGGGGGACAGTCTATTAGAATATGTTGCATTGTGATGGGTGTTTGGCAGGTCGGACATATCGGTGGGGTTTCCCCTTCTAATAGGTGTTGGTGTCGATGGGTTAGTCTGGTGCAGGGGGGTGCGCAATACGTCGATCGCGATGGAGGTTTGAGAAAAAAAATAAATAAAAAAATCACCCATCAGCACCTTTTTTTTTTTTTTTTTTTTTAAACAGCACAATATCAGAAGCGCTTATACACACACACACACACACATTTTAACACACAACGTGATTCCTTCCGAATCACGATCTCCGCAACACCCCCCCCCCCCACCCCCGTCTCTCTCGCTGTTCCAAAAACCGGCACGTGGCCACGCCCCCGTGCCTAAATCCGAAGCACTGCCTCGAGAATCTACCGTATTTTCCGGACTATGAGGCGCACCTAAAAAGCCTAAAATTTTCCCAGAAATCGGACGTGCGCCTCATACGTGTACTGACTTCCAAATTCTATAAAGGAATTCGAAATTCGAACCGGGAATCCCTATTGCTGAGAGGAGAACGTGCTAAAGCACTAAGCCAACGTGCCCCCCCCCCCCCCAACACTAACATGATGTGTGTAAACAGGTTTCAATGTAAAAGCCTAAAAGAAATGATTAACCCTGGTAGATCTCGATGACCTGTCCAATGGAAAAGCAGATCTCGGGCCAGAAAAGTGTGGACACCCCGGGTCGGGGGTGTCCCATTCTGCATCTCGAGTAGGTGACTCGGTCAAAGCGCCCCCCGGGGTGGGTTCTTGGTCCGTTATCGATTTTCGGTTGTATTGCATGAAGTTTGTTTGTGGTCCGGCTGTCCCAGTGTCCCATTCAGTTTGTCTGATGTACGTGTTTGAGCGGTTTTAAATCTGTTGAGGGGATTCTGAGGTCAGTCGTGCTCTGTCCACTCATCTATTATGGTAAGAGGAGGAAATGGACGATGGTGCAGAAAGTGGGCGCGTCCGAACGTAAACCCTTACCTTATGGCCACTCTCGGTGGACACTTTGATCTCCGTCCCCGTCTCGTCGGTGGCGTCCATCACCTGGCTGGCTGTGAGGAAGCTCTCGTCGGGGGTGGAGTACCAGCCCTCGTACGTTCCTTTATAGATGAAGCCCTTCCCGCGCAGCGTGTTCCAGAAGTGTTCCACGGCCCGCCGGTGCCGGTCCTCGGTGGTCCGCACGAAGTCGGTGTAGGCGATGTCGCAGCTCCTGAAGACGTGGCGGAAGCGGTCCGAGACCTCGGTACAGAAGGCCAGCGGCTCTTTACCCGCCGCCGCCGCAGCCTGCTGGATTTTAAGGCCGTGTTCGTCGGTACCTATAAAACCAGAGAGCGGGTTTATTGCCCCGGAGGCGAGTTAACGACTTAACGAACTGGGTTCAGCACGCATTTGAGGGTGCACAGTGGGAGCTTTGGTGGACTTGAACCTCCAACCTTCACATTGCTGACCCATCACCTTCCTGCAGCACGGCCGGGTGGAGGACATGACAACTTCAGACGTAGGAAGGAGGCCAATAAAGCAATAGGTTCGAGAGGGCGTGGCATCATTGTGAATAAGTCATGGGGGGAGGGAAATTAGAGTACTGTTCCACCTCTTTCCCGTGATTTATTCACAATAATACACAACCTCGAGAGTCCTACTGCTTTTATAAAACACTAACAAACACACTGGGGTAGTAAAAACATGGTTTGGTTTCCTAAATGTGTTTATCAAACGCAAAATCGTCAATAATCTGGTGTTCCGCGACGTAACATAGTCCGTTTCTTAAAGCCAACGCCGATCACCGGTTTCTCTATCGAATGCTGCCATCTAGTGGCCAAGTTACAGAACGCACCCCTTTAAATTCTATGACGATCATTCATTAATTCATTATCTTCTAGTGGGGTCGCGTGGGGGGGGGGGGGGGGGGGGGGGGGGGGTTCCCATGCCCATCCCATGCCCATCCAGGGGAGAACGTTTCAGGCGCTGGGCAGATACACCCAGGACGGGGGGGCAATCTATCGCTGGGCACACACTCACTCACACAGACACACTCTATATGGGGCAATTTTTGAGAATTCAATTGACTTGATGCATGTTTTTGGACTGTGGGAGGAAACCGGAGAAAACCCACGCGGACACGGGGAGAACATGGAAACTCCACCCAGATGGGGATTCGAACCGGGAATCCCCAGCACTGAAAGGAGAACACGCTAAACCACTAAGCCACCGTGCCGCCCTGCTATGACGATCAATGCAGTAAAATGTAAATTTTTAAAAATCGAGGAGGCCCCGCCCACAAAATGCTTAATATTATACACCATCGACACGCTTTAGTTTGTTGGTTTGTACAGAATGAGAGGAATTGGTTTTAAAATGTTGACATTAGTGAGCAGTATTCGGTGGGGGGGGGCATTTTGCTAGGGGCCCCTCGAGGTCCCTCGTTGTGACGTAATTCTTTCAGATTTCATTAAGCAGACGCATGCGAACGTCAGGGTCAGAGCCCAGGGGCCGCCCCGGAGCAGTGCGGGTTTAAGGGGCCTCGCTCATGGGACCCCACATGGGACACGCCAATCTATATGGGGCAATTTGGAGAACTCAATTGACCTTGATCCATGTTTTTGGACAGTGGGAGGAAACCCACGCGGACACGGGGAGAACGTGGAAACTCCACCCAGATGGGGATTCGAACCGGGAATCCCTGGTGCTGAGAGGAGAACATGCTAAACCACTAAGCTGCCCTGCTATGACTATCAATGCAGTAAAATATAAATTTTTAAAAATCGAGGAGGCCCCGCCCACAAAATGCTTAATATTATATACCATCGACTATGGTTTTAAAATGTTAACATTAGTGAGCAGTATTCGGTGGGGGGGGGGCATTTTGCTAGGGGCCCCTCGAGGTTCCTCGTTGTGACGTAATTCTTTCAGATGACATTAAGAAGACGCATGCGAACCTCAGGGTCAGGGGCCGCCCCGGAGCAGCGCGGGTTTAAGCGGCCCCGCTCAGGGGATCCCACACGGGACACGCCAATCTATCGCTGGGCACACACTCGCAATTTGGAGAACTCAATTGACCTTGATCCATGTTTTTGGACTGTGGGAGGAAACCCACGCAGACACGGGGAGAACATGGAAACTCCACCCAGATGGGGATTCGAACCGGGAATTTTGCTAGGGGCCCCTCGAGGTCCCTCGTTGTGACGTAATTCTTTCAGATGACATTAAGCAGACGCATGCGAACGTCAGGGCCAGAGCCCAGGGGCCGCCCCGGAGCAGCGCGGGTTTAAGGGGCCCCGCTCCGGGACACGTGTGTGTGGCATGTGTGGCCCCTGAACGTGCAGTGAGAGGTTACGGGACCTGTGACGAAGCTGGAGCGGAGGCCCTGCAGCAGTTTGGCTCTGTGCAGACAGTCGGCCGTCAGGGCGGAGTGCACGTGTCCGAGGTGCGGGGCCGCGTTCACGTAGAAGATCGGCGTGCTGACGTAGAACGACCTCTGCGACGGCGCGGTGCACAGGCGCCGCGCGCTCCTCCCGACGCCCCGACCATCCGACCGCCGTCCGGACCGAGTCGGAGTCGCAGTCGGAGTCGGGGTGAACAGTCTGCGCGCTTCGATCCTTAAACCCTTTAATGTTAAACTCGGAGCGCTCATCTTGAACGCGGGTCCCCCAGTCACGTGATAAAGACGCCCTTAAGAGCGCCAGGGGGCGTGTTCCGCCGCGTGATTGGCTAAAACTTCCAGACACGGGTTCGCCTATTGGACGGTTACGGTGCCACTAACCCGCCTTATAAAACGATTATTATAAAACGCAGGAATTGAAAGTAAATTATTCATTTTTCATCAGAAGATATTAGAATATATATATATATATATATATATATATATATATATATATATATATATATATATATATATATATATAAAATCCATGTTTTAATTTTTGATGAGTCAAACGATTAATCTAATATTTAGGGGGACTTGACGATAAATCAATGATTGATGTTTGATGTGAAATATTATTTCATTTTTGAATAGGTTAAATTCAGCATGTCTGTAGAAGTTGATTATAGAAAAAGAGTTATATTCAAACGTTTCCAAATAAAGTATGTTTTCTTAGTTTCATTCATTCATTCATCATCTTCCTTAATCCTCTAATGGGGTTGGACGCGGTTCCCTATTTGCGTTTCAGGCGCTGGGCAGATACACCCAGGAAAGAGGGGCCGATCTATTGCTGGGAAACCCATTCACTCACACACACACACACACACACACACACACACACACACACACACAAAGTAGTGTATGGGGCAATTATATATGGGGCAATTCAATTTACCTTGACTCCACGAGGAAACCCCTAATCCCTAAATGTATCATTTGGCAAACTAACTCTTATTTAATTCGGTATAGTGGCACTATAATAGTGACAACTATATATATATATATATATTATCTCCCGCTTTGTCCTCTATTAGGGTCGCGGTGGGGTTCCCCATGCCCATCCAGGGAAGAACGTTTCGGGTGCTGGGCAGATAGACCCACAACAGGGCACCAATCCATCGCTGGGCACACACCCGGAGAACCCGGAGGAAACCCACGCGGACAACATGGAAGCTCCACCCAGATGAGGATTCGAACCGGGAATCCCTAGCGCTGAGAGGCGAACGTGTATATATAGCGCTGAGAGGCGAACGTGTATATATAAATATAAATATATATATATACACACAATATAATAGTGACGACTGTTACATCATTATATTAAAATGAAACGAAAAGAAGCTTTAAAGTCCAATTGCTTCACACAGCCTTCTACGGCTGCGTTCCAAACCACGCACTGTAGCACTAGGTAGTATAGATAAAACTATAAGGGCGGCGCCTGATTAGACACACTAACAAGTAAGCTAAGGGGACGTTTAGGATGCAGCCTCCTTATAACCATGACCCGGATGTAGTGTTCCCGCATTGCCCAGAACGCCGGCGTTAGAGCATCTTTCGAACGCGCTGTGATGATGAAATAAAACCATCTCGTCCTTTAAATTCGATTCTTCAGCGTCGGCTGTAGTTTAGTTCGGCGTGCCGTCCACCACTTCGTCCTCTCAAGTCTTGCTGCCTACTTTTTTTTTATTTTTAATTTTCCAAAGATGTCCGTGGTCGGATTCGATGTGGGGTTTATGAACTGCTACATTGCCGTCGCCCGAGCAGGAGGCATCGAGACCATAGCGAACGAATACAGCGACCGGTGTACGCCGTAAGTTCACGGAAAACTTATTTTTAAATAAGAAAAAAACAAACAAACATCCTCCATTAACAGCACCATCTCACACCTGCATTTTGGGCTTCGGTGCCTCCCCGTCCAAAAAGCAGGGGGGAAAAATGCCAATACCGGGGGCCGTAATACAAATAACTCGCTGTGCAAGCCCTAGTGCACTAGGTAGGGCGCGTACGCCATTATGCCTTGCGGTGTGTAGTGAACTAGTGAGGGAAGCGGGATGGCCGTTTGTAATACGGCCCGGATAGCATGCCCTGTTAGCCCTCCGTATCGCGTTGAAAGCTACAACGTGCAGCGTAATTCCGATCTATTTGCACAACTCGCCGCCATTCGACGTGTTTTTTTATTTTATTTTGATTAAATACAGAGTTAATATGGGTTAATTTTCACGACGTGATTCCTCGTAGCGACGGTCCGATGTGAGTGACGTTACGCGGTGGAGGTGTTCTAGAAGATTCTGCCCTGTCTCGGTTACGCAGGCGGCGTACTTCCATTCTAAGTAGTACGGCAGGTTTTGTGCACGTGCGGTGGATGGATACACGTACTATGTAGTGCGCTAGTGTGGATCGCGGCGTGATGCTTAAAACACCCCGAAATGAATGAATGAATTAAATAAACAGACTTGTGTTTTCAGTCGCCACAACGTTTATGTTCCCGTTTCCAAATTCTTTAAACCCACAACAGATAATAAAACGTCCGGAAAAATTATTTGTAATATCCATCCATCCCTTATCTTCCGCTTTATCCTCTATTAGGATCGCGGGGAGGAGGAGGGGGGGGGTGTTCCCCCATGCCCATCCAGGAGAGAACATCTCGGGCGCTGGGCAGATTCAGCCAGAACAGGGGGGGCAATCTATCGCTGGGCACACACTCACTCACACAAACACACTCTATATGGGGCAATTTGGAGAATTCAATTGACCTGATCCATGTTTTTGGACTATGGAGTGAGGAGACCGGAGAACCCGGAGGAAACCACACGTACACGGGGAGGACATGGAAACTCCACCCAGATTGGGATTCATTCATTCATTATCTTCCGCTTTATCCTATATTAGGGGGTTCCCCATGCCCATCCAGGGGAGAACGTTTCGGGCGCTGGGCAGATACACCCAGGACAGGGGGGCAATCTATCGCTGGGCACACACACACACTCTATATGGGGCAATTTGGAGAACTTGATTGACCTTGATCCATGTTTTTGGACTGTGGGAGGAAACCGGAGTTTACTGTTCTAACTCCATCCATCCATTATCTTCCGCTTTATCCTCTAGTAGGGTCGCGGGGGGGTTCCCCATGCCCATCCAGGGGAGAACGTTTCGGGCGCTGGGGAGATACACCCAGGACAGGGCGCCAATCTATCGCTGGACACACACTCACTCACACACACACACTCTATATGGGGCAATTTTTGGAGAATTCAATTGACTTGATCCATGTTTTTGGACTGTGGGAGGAAACCGGAGAACCCGGAGGAAACCCATGCGGACACGGGGAGGACATGGAAACTCCACCCAGATTGGGGTTCCAACCGGAGAACGTGCTAAACCACTAATCCACCGATAATAAAATGTCGAAAAAGTAGTCCGTGTAATTATTTCTAGCGACTGAAATAATAGAAATAACAAACCTTACAGTACGAAATTAAAATGATGGCTCTGCTTCATCTTTTACAAATGAAGGAATATCTTTAAAAACATTTTTTTAAATGATTTTTAATGTCTGTTTTTGTTTTTTTTAGAGCATGTGTTTCATTTGGACCCAGAAATCGATCCATCGGTGCTGCGGCGAAAAGCCAGGTATTTTGTGACCTAAGACGTAAATACGTTTATGTTTTACGGTTCACATGTTGAGCACATATTAACATTTCATTATTACACAGCTGGTGACAAATTGCGCCAACACGGTGCAGGGGTTCAAGCGTTTCCACGGGCGAGCGTTCACCGACCCGTACGTGCAGAATGTGAAGTCCAGTCTCGTGTATGAACTTTCACAGCTCCCCACAGGAACGACGGGGATTAAGGTGAGACAGGGTGCACGAAACTATGATAATTTTTTTATTAATTTTTTTTTTTTTCCTGATGCGTTGTTTAAATGTAATGTATAGTCCAAGAACCATGGTATTAGAAGCAATGTATATTTACATAATGAGATCCTTCCAATTGACCCCTAGCACTCGGTGGGTCAGGGAATGGAACCGGGGACTTTTAGGTCGCAAGGTTTTAGTTCCCTAACCACATGCCTACAACTGCCCCAGAGAGAACAACCCTAACCCCATTCATTAACAGCTGGACTGTGCTCCAGTTTGCCAGAGTTTAATGTGAGAGATTTGAATTGGTCAGTGATTGTGAGGTCATCAGCAGTCTCTGACCTCACAAGTGCTATTTTGTATAAACGGGTAAAGAAAAGCCCCCAAACCCTACTCCGAAATCTTATTAAAGGACCTATATAGAACAATGGTAGCTGTTCTAGCTACCAAAAAAGGAGCACCTCACGATGCAGTTTCGTCACAGCTTCAATACTTTTGTCCATGTTTTGTGCACGTTCTCTGTATCTCCCTCAAACACATCTCTACATCCTTCAATGTGGGTCTGAGGACGGCCTTTTATATTCACATGATTAGAGTGAAAACCACAGATCCGGTGCTTTCCATGGTTTTCCTTTATGAACGTTGCACAATAACAGATCTCAGTAAACTCGTGACTGTCGGAGGTCAAACGCGTTTACTGTTCTAACTCCATCCATCCATTATCTTCCGCTTTATCCTCTATTAGGGTCGCGGGGGGGGGGTTCCCCATGCCCATCCGGGGAGAACGTTTCGGGCGCTGGGCAGATACACCCAGGACAGGGCGCCAATCTATCACTGGACACACACACACACTATATGGGGCAATTTTTGGAGAAATCTATTGACTTGATCCATGTTTTTGGGCTGTGGGAGGAAACCGGAGAACCCGGAGGAAACCCACGGGGAGAACATGGAAACTCCACCCAGATTGGGACTCGAACCGGGAATCCCTAGTGCTGAGAGGAGAACGTGCTAAACCACCGTGCCGCCCCTTAACCACTCGGCCACGACTACCTGTTCTAACTCATTTTATAATTTCTTAGGTCATGTACATGGAGGAGGAGAAGGTGTTCAGCATCGAGCAGATCACAGCGATGCTGCTCACCAAGCTGAAAGAGACGGCTGAAGGTGCGCTGAAGAAGCCTGTAGCTGACTGTGTGATCTCAGTGAGTGCATTATTTCCCTGATACAAAGATCTGTATGACGCTTCACGCCATTTACCGTATTTTCTGGACCATAAGGCGCACCGTACTATAAGGCGCAGTCTGAATTAGGGACTCTATTTCTGTACGGTACTTATTCTGTACGGCAGTGTATTATAAGGCACTCGCTAAAACATACGATTTACAAGAAAAGTAAAGGATGCAAAACGCTGATTTATAATTGAAGTTCATTCTACTACTTGATAAAACACACATTATTTTAATCTCTTCTCCCACAAATCCATCAAAGTCCTCGTCTTCTGTGTCTGAATTAAAAAGCTGGTTCTCTATCGAGCACTCCGGTGTTCCCTCTCATCGATGTCCGAGTCCGTCTCGTCTCCGGGCGGCCGTTCGGCGACGACGCCGGCCTTCGTGAAAGCTCGGACGACGGTCACGGCAGAAACCTTGGCCCAGACGTCCACAATCCATCCACAGACGGTGGCGTAACTCGCCCCGCCGCCGCCTCCCGAGTTTTAGTAAACGTGTGTTCGCCGTCTATCGTCCATCGCTCCCACGCCGCCCGCGACTTTACTTTAAACGCCCCGTTTACACCAATGTCCAGTGGTCGGAGTTCTTTATTTAATCCTCCCGGAATGACGGCGAGCTCCCAATTCATTTTCTTCACTCGTCTTTTCTGTGAGATGAGCGCGCATGGAGTCACAGATCAGCAGGGCGGCGATGTGTGGAACAAAACCACCCGGTCGCACAACAATACTTTTATAGATTTTGGAATTCAGTACACGTATAAGGAGCACCGGATTATAAGGCGCACATCCGATTTCTGGGAAAATGTTTTTAGGTGTGCCTTTAGTCCGGAAAATACGGTAATAAAAACGGCTTAATCTTAATGTTCACCGAGATTAAGTTGAGCTTAATCTTAATGTTCACCGCATCAAAGACAGAATGATTACGTATTGCGCTTATTTTACAGAGATGGTAATAAGTTTCCTTTATAATACATTTAAATCTGTAATATTTTTAAGGTCCCGTGTTTCTACACTGATGCCGAGCGGAGATCGGTGGTGGATGCCGCGCAGATCGCCGGACTCAACTGTTTAAGGCTCATTAATGAAACCACAGCAGGTGAGGTTGGGTGCTGGCCGTATGATTAGAAACAATTTACAAACAATTTGTTTATATTGTAATGAGGCGGCTTAGTGGTCGGCACGTTCTCCTCTCGGCGCTAGGGATTCCCGGTTCGAATCCCCATCTGGGTGGAGTTTCCATGTTCTCCCCGTGCCCGCCGGGGTTTCCTCCGGGTTCTCCGGTTTCCTCCCACAGTTCAAAAACATGGATCAAGATCATTGCCCCATATAGAGTGTGTCTGTGTGAATGAGTGTGTGTCCAGCGATGGATTGGCGCCCTGTCCTGGGTCTATCTGCCCAGCGCCCGAGACGTTCTCCCCTGGATGGGCATGGGGAACCCCCACCGCGACTCTAATAGAGGATAAAGCGGGAGATAATGTATGAATGAATGTTGTAATGATATAATGATATGTGTTTGTGCAGTGGCCCTGGCTTACGGCATTTACAAACAGGACCTGCCGGCCCCCGAGGAGAAGCCCAGGAATGTAGTGTTCGTGGATCTCGGCCATTCAGGGTACCAGGTCTCTGTGTGTGCCTTTAACAAAGGCAAGCTCAAGGTGTGTTCTGGAAGTCCATCTAACATAGATTATTTATATAGTGTGTACAGTACGACATAGGCCTGTCTGCCCCAGAGCCTCGTGGGACGCAGAGCTCTTTTTGTTGTAATGTTAATCGAATGTTTTTTATTCAGGTTCTTGCCACAGCATTCGATCCTTATTTGGGCGGGAAAGATTTTGACGAGGTTCTCGTAAACCATTTCTGCGAGGAGTTCGGAAAGAAGTACAAGCTGGACGTGAAATCCAAGCCCCGCGCACTGGTTCGCCTCTATCAGGAGTGTGAGAAACTTAAAAAACTCATGAGCGCCAATTCCTCCGACCTGCCCCTCAACATAGAGTGCTTCATGAACGACATCGACGTCTCTGGACGACTTAACAGGTAAAGAAATGACAAGTGATGAAAGTATTACGTAATTAAAGGTCCTAAGACCGCACGAGACCTCGGGCTCAAGTCTTTTGTTCTGTGTCTTTTCAGAGGTCAGTTTGAAGAGATGGCCACCAGCATTCTGGCCCGAATCGAAGCTCCTCTGCGCAGTATAATGGAACAAGCCAGTGAGTAGGACGGGTCACTGACGCCGCAGTGGGGGTTTACTCATTTCATGACCTCGTGCTCCGTCTCCACCTTACAGACCTGAAGAATGACGATATCTATGCTGTGGAGATAGTGGGAGGTGCTTCCAGAATCCGGCAGTGAAGGAACAGATCGGCAAATTTTTTGGAAAGGAACTGAGCACGACCCTGAATGCGGACGAGGCCGTGGCGAGAGGATGTGCCCTTCAGGTCGGGGTTTCTCTCAGCATCCTGTGTTTTTGCTTTAGTACCGCTCTGGTGCTTCATCAGCAGAACGAGTTTGGTCCCAAATTAGGCTTCAGAGCAGGTGGTAAAACGCAGGTGGTCCCTCTAGTGGGAGAAGAGGGAATTGCAGGGAGGACAGCCGGCTGTAAGAACATGGAATAATATTAGTTATAAGTTAGAAAACTGCTTACGTATTTTATTTTTTCTGCTTAATGTTGATGTTTTGGTTTAAGTCAGTTCAGTGTATTCCATTTTTATTTTGAAAAAAAAAAGTCTTGTAAAATTGTGAGCAGTATTTTCATGTTATGTGTTTCCATCTCAACAGTGTGCGATCTTATCCCCTGCCTTCAAAGTTCGTGAGTTCTCGATAACAGATGTAGTTCCTTACCCGATCTCTCTGAAATGGAACTCCGCAGCAGAGGATGGTGTGAGGTATGAGCCGCTTCCCAAGACCTCTGATTCCATGATTGTTTTTAAGGAAGGTCGGTTTCTGTTTTCATAAATTCGTTTAAAAATTTTTTTTTTTTTTTGTAGCGAGTGTGAGGTGTTCCCAAAAAACCACGCAGCCCCCTTCTCCAAGGTTTTGACTTTCTATCGCAAAGAACCGTTTTCATTGGAGGCTTATTACAACCTCCCCAAGGAGCTTCCATACCCGGATCCCACGATGGGTACAGTACTCCCTTTAGCCCCACCTTTCCCTGGATCTGAGTGAAGAAGGTTGCTATATATATTTTTCGTTTTTTTTATGTTACCAGGACAGTACATGATCCAGAAGGTTGTGCCGCAGGCGACAGGAGAGAGCTCTAAGGTGAAAGTGAAAGTCCGAATAAACATCCATGGGATCTTCAGTGTGTCCAGCGCATCGTTAGTGGAGGTGCTGAAGTCAGAGGAGGCCGAGGAGCCCATGGACACGGAGCAGGCAGAGTCTACAGAGAAAGAGGAGGAGGTACTTTTGTCCATATAATGAAACTTCTTTATGCATCATGTGTCTAACTGTAAGAAATGGCCCGGATCGTGTCTAAACTTTGACGCCGGACTGTTTTGTGTTTCCAGAATAATGGAATGCAGGTGGATGAGGAGCAGAAGAAGACCGAGGAAGACGGCGCCAAGGAAAATGGAGAGAAAAAAGCAGAAGCTGATGAGATGGAGGTAGTAAAGTCAATCAATGTTATGCTCATGAACCATGCGCTTTTGCTAATGTACTAATGTACTCACTGATGTTCTGTGTTTGGCTCCTCCTGCAGACATCAGCGACGGAAGAAGGCAAGCAGGAAAAGAAATCCGATCAGCCTCCACAAGCCA
The DNA here is from genome assembly GCA_019802505.1 of Corydoras sp. C115. Taxonomy (NCBI): domain Eukaryota; kingdom Metazoa; phylum Chordata; class Actinopteri; order Siluriformes; family Callichthyidae; genus Corydoras; species Corydoras sp. C115. The sequence goes on from JAFMOC010000257.1 coordinate 400,360, forward strand.
AAAAACCTAAAGTCAAGACAAAGGTCATGGATTTGCCCATCGAGAACAACCCACAGTGGCAGCTGGCGATCGAAATGCTTAATCTCTTTGTGGAGAATGAGGTAAACCTGAGGAAACCACGCGCACAAGGTGTGTCCGCCTCTTTGGACAGGGGTCCTCATGCTGCTTTTACATTCACAGGGTAAGATGATCATGCAGGACAAGCTGGAGAAGGAGAGGAACGATGCCAAGAACAACCTGGAGGAGTACGTGTACGAAATGAGGGACAAACTGCACGGCATGTTTGAGAAGTTTATCGCAGAGAGTGTGAGTATCACATAGGAATACACTCACCGTCAGTTATGTATAGAGTGAACCACAGATGGGATTCAAACACGGAGGTGGTGTGTTTTGGAACTGCAATTAATTGTATATCATTATTAGAGTGGGCGGCACGGTGGCTTAGTGGTTTAGCACGTTCTCCTCTCAGCGCTAGGGATGGGGATTCCCGGTTCGAATCCCCATCTGGGTGGAGTTTCCATGTTCTCCCCGTGTCCGCGTGGGTTTCCTCCGGGTTCTCCGGTTTCCTCCCACAGTCCAAAAACATGGATCAAGTCAATTGAATTCTCCAAATTACCCCATATAGAGTGTGTGTGTAAGTGAGTGTGTGCCCAGCGATGGATTGGCTGTCCTGGGTGTATCTGCCCAGCGCCCGAAATGTTCTCCCCTGGATGGGCATGGGGAACCCCACCGCGACCCTAATAGAGGATAAAGCGGGAGATAATGAAAAAAAAAAATCATTATTAGAACTTTATTAATATTTCTGTTTTGTTGCCGGAGACCATTTGATTTTGGGTCTTTTTATACCCGTGTAGAGGCGTTCACTTTCCAGCTTTGTTATTAATACTCCTATTTTTTATTTGTCTGTGTTAAAGGACAGAGATGTTCTCTCATTAAAACTGGAAGATACTGAAAACTGGCTATATGAAGATGGAGAGGACCAACCTAAACAAGTCTATATTGACAAGCTCGAGGAGTTAAAGGTGGATCTATTGGAACTTGGAAATGAATTTCGGCTGTTCTACAATAAGAGTAGTTTTGTGCATGGTTATCATTTTGCTTCATGTTCTGTAGAAACTGGGCCAGCCCATTCAGGACCGCTACGCCGAGTTTGAGGAGCGACCCAGAGCGTTCGAGGATCTGGGGAAGCAGCTTCAGCAATATCTGAAGATAATAGAAGCCTTTAAAATGAAGGTACCTGGGGGCTAACCTCATTTTGAGGGTGTTTTTTTTTTTTTTTTTTTGTATTTTCTGTATTTAATGTTTATTTTTATCCATAAAAGGAGGAGCTGTATGATCATCTGGATGAGGCAGAGGTTCAGAAAGTGGACAAGATGGTGAGTGAGGTCATGATCTGGATGAACAGCAAAATGAATCAGCAGAGCAAGCAGTGTCTGACGGTGGATCCAGTGGTGAAAGTTGCTGAGATTACAGCAAAAACAAGGGTGAGTGGTCTTATTGTATTTAATTAGGTCAAACCTTTATTCCAAAAAGTACTTAAATGTGCTCTTCCAGTATACTGGGTCCAACAGCTCATGTTAAGTTTCTCCAGAACCTGGGTGCACCATGAGAACATGAGAACTTTACACAGTGCAAATTATACTGTAAAAAAAAAAAAAAAAAAAAAAAAAAGGCAAACACAAAGACAATCATTGTTGACTCTGATGAGAAATGTTAAAACCTTTAAAAGAAAAGACCGTCTTTCGATCATGTTTTAGTTAAACTTAATCCTAAATCTCAGTGATTTAACAAAACAGTTGCTGTTCCACAGGAACTCTTCTCCACCTGCAATCCCATCGTGGCCAAACCTAAGCCCAAAGTCGAGGTGCCTAAAGAGGACAAACCAGCAGAACAGAACGGACCGCTCAACGGACAGGAAAACGCCGACTCCGAGCCCGGCAGCACCGCAAACGCACCGACAGACGGAGCGGAAGCCGCTGACGCCAAACCTGCTATGGACCTTGACTAAGAGAACCGTCCTCCTCCTCCCCCTCCCCGTCATGTCTCCCAGTCACTCCCAAGTCATTCCATGTTTCCAGCTATAAGGTTGTTCCTGGTATTCAGAAAGATTAGTGGATTAATGGTGCATGTGGATTTTTTTTTTTTTTTTTTTTTTTTTTTTCTTAAAAAAAAAAAAAAAAAAAAAATGAAATAGCGTAACGCAATAAATATGATCATTGCCAATCCATGCTGTATGCACACGAGTGCTGCGCTCTAAGAAATTTTGGGTGTGTGTAAACAGTGGCGTTTTAATAAATTCCCAAACTTTATATCTATTGGTTTTTATTAATGGTTTTTATTCGTTCCTGGGGCGTTCGTCATTGGTACAAAAAAAATCAGAACAGTATTGTAGCTGTGGTAAGTGGTAGAAATACTTTATAAACATTGTGGTGCGCATAGACAGTAATTAATTAGTGAGTACTTAATAAGAATTATATTAATACTAAATCTAAACTCACAAACTATTTGGTTTCGTATGTATACTTTATGGATATATATATATTTATATTTCATTCATTCATTATCTCCCGCTTTATCCTCTATTAGGGTCGTGGTGGGGGTCCCCATGCCCATCCAGTGGAGGATGTTTCGGGTGCTGGGCAGTTAGACCCAGGACAGGACGCCAATCCATCGCTGGGCACACACTCACTCACACAGACACACTCTATATGGGGCAATTTTGAGAACTCAATTGACTTGATCCATGTTTTTGGACTGTGGGAGGGAACCTGGAGAAAACCCACGCGGACACGGGGAGAACATGGAAACTCCACCCAGATGGGGATTCGAACCGGGAACCCCTAGCGCTGAGAGGAGAACATGCTAAACCACTAATTATATTATATACAGTATATTATATATATATATATATAATAAAGTTATTGTTTTTTTTTTCGTTGCAGCAAGAACTATATACTATACTATTTATATACTATAAAATGTGTTTAGAGTTAAAGTCATTGAGGTTTATCCCAAAATATGGCGCTTAGTTAAACTCGCACTTAAACTAGGCTGATGCATAGGCCGTATCCCAATTTGCTTACCTCTTCCCACCTAGTACACTACTTAAAACACGCTGGCGTGGTTCTATATCGTCGTCGTGGTTCCCAGAGGAAGACTCGACGTAAGCCGTTTGGGATCGAGCCGCTTTGGGCTCGAGGGCGGGAATCGCGCGTCAGCTGATATTTTCTCACGCGCGGGTCACATGAGTGCCTCACCGTTACGTTCTGCAGAATCGTTAAAAGTTCGTGTTTATTTACATTTATGCGACGTTTTCATAAAAAAATGACATGTATGTCAAAAAAAGTGACACTCAGTTCGTTAATCCATAACATAATGTTGTTTGTTAGGAGCCGGTGCGTGCCTCACGACGCTGATAAGAAGCTCGTCCGCGCCCACTAATCACTTTTTATGAGGCTGAAGTCTGAAACGGACGCACGGCTCTTTAATCCCGTCTTTTATTGTCATTTTCCATCTTGTTTTTAGTTTATTGAGATTAAAACTTAAAAGATTAAAAGCGCGATGAAGCTGATCATTCTCAAAGACTACGAGGAATCCAGCGAATGGGCCGCCAAATACATCCGCAATAAAATAATCCGCTTTAATCCCAGTCGCGACAGATTTTTCGTCCTCGGCCTCCCCACAGGTAATTTATTACAACTTAATCTCGTGTCTGGATTTAAAAGAAACCCTGAAAGTTTACACCCTGCTGTTTATTTTTAGGCAGTACTCCACTGGGATGCTATAAAAAGCTGATTGAATATCACAAGAAAGGAGAATTATCGTTCCAGTATGTGAAGACCTTTAATATGGATGAGTATGTAGGTATGTATGGGTTCTTTTAGGGAGCCTGGCCCATTTTTACAAAGTTGGGTTACTTTTTTTCAAGGTTAAATACATATTTTAATTTCTCTGCATATGCGGTATTAATTCATTCATTATCTCCCGCTTTATCCTATATTAGGGTCGCGGGGGGGTTCCCCATGCCCATCCAGTGGAGAACGTTTCACACGAACACACTCTATAGGGGGCAATTTGGAGAACTCCATTGACTTGATCCATGTTTTTGGAGTGCGGGAGGAAACCGGAGAACCCGGAGGAAACCCACGCGGACACGGGGAGAACATGGAAACTCCACCCGGATGGGGATTCGAACCGGGAATCCCTAGCGCTGAGAGGAGAACGTGCTAAACCACTAAGCCACCGTGCCGCAGTGTGATGTATTGGAATTTACAGTAAAAAAAAGTTTAAATACTATGATTTTGTAGTGACAATGAAAGGCAATGTAAATGCGAATTAAGTAGTAACAGTAATGATGATAATAATAATAATAATAATAATAACATAACTATAGTAATAATAGCAATAACTAACAATAATAAATAGTAGTAGTAATATTAATAATGCTAATGTAAATGTAATGTAAAGTTGGGGAAATTTATCAAAACGCCAAAATTGTACGTAGAAGGACACGAGCAAAAGCGAGACTTCACATGAGTTATAAAGAATTCTGTTCAAGTAAATATTCAACTGAAGAATTCTGTTCATTGTGTTCTATATGAACTATGGCACGTTAGACTCTCCGCCATTGATTCATGATCACAAGAACGGACAAACTTCTGGTGTGAGGTGTTCGTGCTGATTAACGAACACATCAGCAACGCGGCCACCTTCAGGCAGGTGAGCAAACGCACACAAGGATGTTGCGTCATGAAGATTCATGTTTGTGCAAAAACACTACTTCGGGTTGAGGCAACAATGAAGTTGCACTAAAGAGAAAGGGAATGAGGGTCGCAGGAGTACCGTGTGTGAAGGTTAGGTTTCAGGCGGTTTTAATACTTAGGGTCCAGAGTAAGAAAGGGAGTGCAAACTGGGTGGAGGTGATGACGTGGCGTCGCAGATGGCAGCGGATGAATGCGTTTCTTGCGTCTTAAGTTCTAAATGTCAACGGCCGATGTTTTCGGAATAGGGCTGCCCAGAGATCATCCAGAAAGCTATCACTCCTTCATGTGGAACAACTTCTTCAAGCACATCGACATCCGCTCGGAGAACGCACACATTTTAGACGGCAACGCTGCCGACCTGCAGAAAGAATGCCAGGACTTTGAGGATGAGATCAAAGCAGCCGGAGGCATCGATCTCTTCGTTGGCGGTAAGATCACAGGCTGCGAGACCCTGTTTGAAATAAAATAGAAATGGAATCTCAGAATGAGACGATATTGGAGGAATGTTGAATGCACGTTGCAGGAATTGGACCCGATGGACACATAGCGTTTAATGAACCCGGCTCCAGCCTCGTGTCTCGGACTCGAGTCAAGACCCTGGCTTTGGACACCATCCTGGCCAATGCTCGATTCTTTGATGGAGAACTGTCCAAGGTGCCCACCATGGCTCTCACAGTCGGTGTTGGAACCGTAATGGACGCCCGCGAGGTACGCCGACATGATCCGGTCCATAATTCACTGCACTACCAGTCAAAAATCAAATGTTTATGTTACAGCAAAATTATGACCCCCCGAACCTAACATGGAGGTGAACTTTTTTTGTTCCCGTTTCCTGTGGGATGCTTTATATTTTGTTTTTAATCATGTCGTAGGTGATGATTCTCATCACTGGAGCACATAAAGCTTTCGCCTTGTATAAAGCCATAGAGGAGGGCGTGAACCACATGTGGACGGTCTCCGCCTTCCAGCAACACCCTCAGACCATCTTTGTGTGCGACGAGGACGCCACTCAGGAGCTGCGAGTTAAAACCGTGAAATACTTTAAAGGTAATTAAACATTCGATCGAGGGAAAAAAAAAAGTTTTTTTTTTTAACCTGAGAAATGAATCTATGTTCTCTTCTTTATCTTGTAGGCATGATGCACGTTCACAATAAGTTGGTGGAGAAACCTTAGTTCCAGGCGTTAACCAGAGGAGAGCGTCCCTGCAGTCATGTTTCCAGCATGCCATGCATTTACCAGCAGTTTTATATTTAGAATATGAAATTATACGAGTCATAACGATGTTTCCAATAAATCGAATTCAAATATACAATTTAATGTTGCGCTATTGTTTATTCTACGTTTCCTAAAACGCATTCCCGGTTCGAATCCCCATCTGGGTGGAGTTTCCATGTTCTCTCCGTGTCCGCGTGGGTTTCCTGCGGGTTCTCCGCTTTCCGCCCGCAGTCCAAAAACATGGACCAAGGTCAATTGAGTTCTCCAAATTGCCCCATATATGGTGTGTCTGTGTGAGTGAGTGTGTACACAGCGATGGATTGGCGTCTGCCCAGCGCCTGAAACGTTCTCCCCTGGATGTGCATTGGGACCCCCCCCCCGACCCTAATATAGGATAAAGTGGAAGATGATGGATGGATAGTGACACGTTTCTATCCCAGGACATTAGTTTCGGAGGGCGGCACCGTGGCTTAGTGGTTTAGCATGTTCACCTCTCCGTGCTAGGGATTCCCGGTTCGAATCCCCATCTGGATGGAGTTTCCATGTCCTCCCCGTGTCCGCGTGGGTTTCCTCCGGGTTTCCTCCCACTGTCCAAAAACATGGATCAAGGTCAATCGGGTTCTACAAATTGCCCCATATAGAGTGTGTGCCCGGCGATAGATTCTCTAGGGATTCCCGGTTCGAATCCACATCTGGGTGGAGTTTCCATGTCCTCCCCGTGTCCGCGTGGGTCTCCTCCGGGTTCTCCGGTTTCCTCCCACCGTCCAAAAACATGGATCAAGCCAATTGAGTTCTCCAAAATTGCCCCATATAGAGTGTGTGTGTGTGTGTGTGAGTGTGTGCCCAGTGATAAATTGCCCCACTGTCCTGGGTCTATCTGCCCAGCACCCGAAACGTTCTCCCCTGGATGGGCATGGGGAACCCCCCCCCCACCACGACCACGACCCTAATATAAAGCGGAAGATAATATATGGATGGATTAGTTTCGGAATGTGGTTCTGCACATTTTATTTTCTTAAAGCATTAAATCATGAAACGCGTCTCGTGCCGATCTTTGATCTCACACAACACGCCCAGTGTGAGGACCTCTGTGCGCATGCGCAGTGACAGCCATTTCTGTTGTGGTCGGGACTCGTCGGCTGACCTCGGTGAACGCAGACGGGAGAGTTTAAGGAACGTTTTTTTTTTACCTAAAAGGCCCTTTACGCCTCCCTCACAGCACTAACTATTTAATTTAGTTTGTGCTACGTGTGAGCAAAGTGACCGCCGCCGACGACGAAGCGAAGAAATGGCCGAGCAAAGAAACGGATATCGGCAGGTGAGCTAACGGCTAGTTAGCATTTTTTTTTCAAAACTACGCCTTTAATCTGCTTTACTCGCTTTTAATCGCGTTTATTTGGTTTCTACGTTTTAAACATCGGCACCAAACTCACAAAAAAAAACGAGTCCGAGAGCGATTTTAAAACAACGAAGTCTCGACAACTTAACGTTATATAAGCCGCGGATTCCAGCGATGACGGAACCGACCCTGTTTACTCCGTTAAACTTCATTAATCTGCATTTTTTAATTAACTGCTACGTCATCTAATTAAGTTGGACTCGTAAATCGCGTCAGTAACGACATTTGTGTTGTTTTACAGTGGGGTGTGTGGATAATTAATCACAATTTATTAAAATTACAACTCGGTTATATGTCTGTACATCACTGAAAATTAGAAAGTTGGAATTTATCGTGTATCTATATAGATTTATAATTATATTCAAATTTTTCCTATTAAAAATTATATATATATATATATATATATATATATATATATATATATATATATATATATTCTAATGACTGAATTCAAACGATTTAAAGTCGACAGCACACATATTCTTGCCAAAAAGCCTAATAAATTAAGTTTATTCTCGAGTTTGTACCTTAACCTTGTACATAACCTCACACCCCACCGTAAGAACATCAACAAATATACACTGAGCAATTTCCACATTGAATTTACGTCTTGACTTAGAACCGCGATGACATATCAATTCACTTAAATACAAGAAAAGGTAATGAACTTTACGTAAACACGATTAGTATACCAACAGATTAGTATAGCAACTCATTGGCTGCCTAAAATATCAGAGAGCTATAGCTTTCTTCGGCTCTTTAATAAACACTTTAACCCATAATGGAGCCTTTGCAACATGGTGACCTTGGAAATGAACATTGTCAATGTTCTTAAAAGAACAGAAAATATCAAATTCAATTTAAATGTACTTTAAAACAACCAAAACATAAACTGCTCAAATAGGCAGTTACAACCTTTTTCACCTTTCTTCTAATGGAACTGCTGCTGAGTGTGAATTTCCCCATTGTGGGACAAATAAAGATCTATCTTATCTTATCTTATCTTATCTTTATTGTCAGTATAGAATCGCAAGCCGTGGTGTAAAGTACACCGTGATGAACGTGGTGTTATTAGTGTTTGCTGTATAAATATATAGTTATTAATCCTGATGTACACACTTATAGTTCACTATCGATTTCACTATCCAGTGTGGGTGCACTTTATACCTTCACGATTGCAAACCGTAGTTCATTTGTTTTTCTATATATGTTTAGTCTCGTTAACTCTGTTCGCTGAAGATCAAGTAATGGATTTTTTTTGTTGTTGTTGCTTAAACACAGAGGAATTTGTCCTCCAAACTTAACAAACACTGCGTTAGCTGATCAGTGCATAAAACCAGATCAAAACAGGGATGTTTAAAAACTTTCAATTGCCAAACTATTAAGATTTTCCAACGAGGATCTAACATTGTTGTATAACCACTTGGTTCCAGCAGAAAGTTCTAGACAGGTCTTATAGACTCCTTGTATGTTTCATCTAGCATTTCAGCCTTTTACTGTTGACCCGTCCATGCAGTGGAACAAACACACATACACACTGTAGTGAGTTGAGGACACGTGCCTGGAGCGATGGACAGCCCTGTACACGTCGCCCAGGGAGTGATTGGCGGTTAGGTGCTTTGCCCATGGGCTCTTCAGACAGTAATTGTTGGTACTGGGAATCGAACCGGGCTCATCCCGGATTCTGTCACTAAGTAATTTACAAAGTAATTTTCAAATACTTTATATATTCTGATTTGTCATTCGATGATACTACTGTACATCTGGCATAACACTGATTTGGACAATCCATGAATGTTTAAGGTGGTTTAGAATAGAATAGAATAGAATTCAACTTTATTGTCATTGCTTATTATAAACAAAGAAATGCAGTTTGCATCCATCCAGAAGTGCTTTAGCAGATATATATATTACAGTCATATTACAAAGTGGTAATTTGTTGAGTTGAATATACAAATATGAATGTACAGACTATAAACAGATTATAAATATGAAATATACAAGCTATGAACATGTACAGACTATGGAAATATATATATATATATATATATATATATATATATATATATATATATATATATATATATATATATATATATATAATACACTGAGTGGTATAAACAATAAAAAAAACTAAATAATGTGGATATGTTACTTATTGCACAGACATTATGTACAAAAGTGGTCAGAATATTTAACATTATGTTCAGTAGTGGTCAATATATTTAACATATGAGAAAGCTGGTAAGTGATGTTAAAGTCCATATATTATTGATGTTTCTACATGCTGTTTTCGATCTGCAAAGCGCATCCATGTTGGTTTTATTTATATATAAGAGGTTGAATAATGGGAGGGGATGCGTCTTTGGATGAGTGGAAGCTCTTGTAGATAACGCGCCCGAATCGTAAAATGGAGATGATCTTCCATGATGCATTTTAATGGTCGTGCAACCTACACAGTCTCACTCTGCGCTGTTGTTATCAGCTTCCATTCTGACAGTGGCACTAATCGTGTATCTGCTCAGATGACGCACTTCCGCTTTGGTGGTTTTATAGACTTTCTTCTTTTGAAGTGCTTTAAGTTTTTTTTTTTTTTTTTTTTTTTTTTTTTTTTTTTCTTCTTCTCTCTAAGCATCAAAGCAAAAACGAAACTGCTACTCCTGCTGTTTGATGTATTATGAGGAACACAACAGTGCAACATAAGTAAATTGTGATTGTGACATTTATAATCTTAACTATTATACAAAGTAATAAATCACGTGTGTGTCAGTATACTCAAAAACTCCTGATTCAGAAATGCCTGTGTGTAATTTATACGAATATGTGATTTGACTCTAACATGACGACTGTTGTCTCTCTGCAGTTAACAAACGAGGAGGGGACGGAGACACCGGAGGTGCCCCAGCAGGCTGAAGCGCCCCCTCCATACAACAGCATTACAACTGATACGGGTAAACCAATCAGGGGCGGCGTGGAGGGATCAGTGTAATGATTAAGCCGTTCTGCCAAAAATCCCTCATGCTTTTAATGGACTATTTAAATATATTAAATATTTTGTAAACTGCAAATGTAAATCTGGACCTTTATACATGAGACAGCACGTGCACATGGAATTACTCTTAGTGAATAATTGTAAATGAATTAATTAAAGTATTTATCATCTTTCTGGGGATAAAAAAAAAGAAAAAGCAAGTCTCAGTTTGTACTTTGTTTTCTTGTCGACAGCTTTCTTTGATTACAAAGATGACGGGAGTTACCCCAACCCCCCTTCGTACAACGTGGCCACGACCTTGCCGTCGTACGACGAAGCAGAAAGGACGAAGGCCGAGTCCGCCGTTCCTCTCATGACTGCACGGGTGAGCGCAGCGAGAAGTCAAATATTACTCAAATATTACTCATCTGAGCCGCCTGTCTGCCGTTCTCTGTGTGTGTCTCACGACTTTCCTCCCGACTCATCGTGGCAGGACGAGGAGTTTGTGTCCAGGGACGACTTTGACGATGTCGACCAGCTGCGTGTCGGAAGCGACGGCATATTCATGCTCACGTTTTTTAGTAAGAGATTTTATTTCATTCAGACGGTTTCCCTCCATGGGTTCCATCTTTCAGTTTATTACATTTACATTTACATTTTCATTTTGGCATTTATTGGACGCTTTTATCCAAAGCGACTTACAAGTGGACCTGGGATTTGAACCCCCAACCTTCAGATTGATAACCCAATGCCCTGACCACTGAGCTACCACGCCTTATTAGTGCTGCGATTTGTGATGCGTGTATAACAGTTTGCTAACTAATTATAAAAAGCCGTAAAACAAGCTTTTGATTAAAAATGAGCATTAATAAACGTTAATTTTGTATCATCGCCGTTACATTATTAGTTCCACTTAATGCCGTTCTAGAGCACAATGTGTGACTTCATTGTACATATCAGCATGTCTTTGAAATCAGGCATCGAAATCAATGCTCCACTTATTGTCCATGTCATCGGTTCAACTTATTTATAGTTCTGCAATTCCATTCTGTAGAGCATTCCGCTGTTGGGCGTGGTAGCTCAGTGGTCAGGGCGTTGGGCTGTCACCTGAAGGTTGTGGGGTCAAATCCCAGGTCCACTGAAGTTACCAATGTGGGTCCTTGAGCGAGACCCTTATCCCTCATTGCTCCAGGGATGTTGTGATGAACCCTGTGCTCACCTTGTAAGTCGCTTTGGATAAAAACGTCCAATAAATTACCAAAATGTAAAATAATGTAAATGTAATATAATGCATTTAACTTCACATTGGATCATCTGTACTAAGATCCCAGTTAAGAACCTTTTTTTTTTTTCAGTACTAACTCCTTAATTGTGCTTCTTGGAACACAGCCATGTCTGAAGTGTATGTAGATCAATGTGGGCTGAGCTCTGGATGTAGAGATCCCGCAGCCTGATGATTATTTTATTAGGCAGCAGCAGCAGCAGCGTTGATGTCGGTTATGGATGGAGAGGAGGCCGCCGCTTCTCCTCCTGCACGTTATTGATCGGCTGTGAACTTACTTTGTACTTTCCAGTGGCTTTTCTCTTCAACTGGATTGGTTTCTTCCTGTCCTTCTGTCTGACCACTTCAGCCGCGGGACGCTATGGAGCCGTGTCCGGTTTCGGACTCTCCTTGGTTAAGTGGGTCATAATTGTCAGGGTAAGATGTTTTTTTTTTTAATGTGTGTGTGTGTGTGTGTGTGTGTGTGTGTGTGTGTGTACGTACCTTATTGGATCATTTACAACCTCCACCCCCCTCGCTGAGATAACACTATTCACTCATCAGGGAATGCTTTCTACAAGATTTTGGAGTGTGTGTGTGTGGGGGGGGGGGGGGATATATTTGCCTATTTGACCAGAAGAGCATCGAGACACTAATGTTGCAGAAGGGAATCGAGCTTTACTACATCTCTGTACTAGAACTTTGTACAAAATGTGTGCACACTGTACAAGAAGACTGTATTAGAACGCTGTACTAGATAACTATATTAGAACGCTGTACTAGATAACTATATTAGAACGCTGTACAATAAAACTATATTAGAACGCTGTACAATAAAGCTATATTAAAATGCTGTACTAGAAAACTATATTAGAACGCTGTACAATAAAGCTATATTAGAACGCTGTACTAGAAAACTATATTAGAACGCTGTACAATAAAGCTATATTAAAATGCTGTACTAGAAAACTATTAGAACGCTGTACAATAAAGCTATATTAGAACGCTGTACTAGAAAACTATATTAGAACGCTGTACAATAAAGCTATATTAAAATGCTGTACTAGAAAATTATTTTAGAACGCTGTACAATAAAGCTATATTAGAAAGCTGTACTAGAAAACTATATTAGAACGCTGTACTAGAAAACTATTAGAACGCTGTACAATAAAGCTATATTAGAACACTGTACTAGAAAACTATATTAGAACGCTGTACTAGAAGAGTATATTAAAATGCTGTACAAGTAGACTGTACTAGGATGCTGTAATAGAATGATGTATTAGGACTCTGTGCTAGAACAAATAGACTACCTAAACGCTGAACAAGGGTTAACGGGCCTTCCCCAAAGTGTCCGCTTGTCAATAATGAAACGAGGCAAAACGTCTAATCATCTAAATTCAGTGCTCAAGTCCTGAATGTCTCCTGATCCATGTTTTTGTTTTTGTTTTTGTTCAAACAGTTCTCCGCTTACTTCCCTGGATACTTCGATGGCCAGTACTGGCTGTGGTGGGTTTTCCTGGTTGTAGGTAGGTGGCGTTGTCCGGCCGAATCACTCATTCATTCATCATCTCCCGCTTTATCCTCTATTAGGGTCGCGGTGGGGTTCCCCATGTCCATCCAGGGGAGAACGTTTCGGGCGCTGGGCAGATACACCCAGGACAGGGCGCCAATCCATCGCTGGGCACACACTCACTCACTCACTCACACAGACACACTCTATATGGGGCAATTTGGAGAACTCAATTGACTTGATCCATGTTTTTGGACTGTGGGAGGAAACCGGAGAACCCGGAGGAAACCCACGCGGGCACGGGGAGAACATGGAAACTCCACCCAGATGGGGATTCGAACCGGGAATCCCTAGCGCTGAGAGGCGAACATGCCAAACCACTAAGCCACCACGAATCACTCAATTTAGTCTAATTAGAGTAATTGTTTTTTAACTGCTTGCACTTTTCATCTGTAGGATTCCTGCTGTTCCTCCGAGGGTTCATCAATTACTCGCGCGTGCGCAACATGGCCGATCGCTCCTTCTCCACCCTCCCTCGCACGAGGGTCCTGTTCATCTATTAAGAGGTGGGCCTCGTCTCATTCCGCACCTTCATTAACGCGAGGTGGCCTACGGAGTGACGTCAGTCTAATTAATCCCCGTTTGTGTTCAGACCTCGCGCCTCAGGATCGTCGAAGCTTCAGAAGACGGCGTCAAGAAGATGGCACCTCTCTCAACGACTGTATTCGGACGTGTTTATGTATATTAACGGGGATGTTAATAATCCTTCGATCATGTATTTAATAGTTACTAATGCGCGCCGACGGCGGCGGCGACCCGAATTAAAATCCCCTTCATCATTGTAAACAGCCAATTAATTTATTGCAGATTCACGTTAATCACATGATGTTCGCTTCCCGATGTCGAGGGAAACCCTTGTGTTTTTACTTTGTAAGTATTGTTAGCCAAAAAAAACAAAAAAAAAAAAAACCTTTATTCGGGATGAAGTCCTTTCTCGCTCACTCTTGCACTTTGAATGTGATCTCGCGTCAGGGACCTTTACATATCTCGCACCCAAGGCTGAGTCTCTGAGGATAAACGACCTTAAAATGATTTGGTCGTCACGATTAGGACCAAACATTGAGCAACCCCCCCCCCCCCCACTCTGTGTACAGACTAACTGCGCTGCGCGTGTGGCGTCCCACCTGTAACTACAACATTCATTAGTTCAGCGCTGAATACGTTGGCCGTGGGTTTAGTGTCCTGCTTGTTGATTATTTTTTATTATTATTTTCTTTCTGTAAAGACTCCGAGGCCGAGCGGCATGTTGATCAGCTGGATGTGCACAGTGTCCTGTATCGTGATTCGTATGTTTTGCACTTGCGCATTAATTTTAATAAACGTTGCATCTATGGCGAGATGACTGCTGACTCTGTGGAACGCGTCTGTACCGCTTTACAACATTCACACCGTTCTCTGATTATACAGGATAATAATACAGCATTCTCATCATTTATTCATATTGTATAATATATAGATATATAATCCTGATTTAATCATTTATTGATATTTTAACACATACATTTATAGATTATATCTATAGATATATAATATTTCACACTGAAGCTCAGACTCGTGATAAAACAGAATCAAATCAAGCTGATCGTAAGAAACAAACTAACAGGATTCATTTTCAGTGAAGCAAACGTTACAGTAGCCGTCACAAATAAACATCACAGAATCTGTTCGTTAGGGTGATTAAAACGATGTTCTAGAACATTGTACTAAAAGACTATTCTATAATGTTGTACATGAGCGCTCCACTAGAAGACTTTTAGAACACAGCAGCAGCTAGAAAGCTCTCTTAGAATTCATTCATTATCTCCCACTTTATCCTCTATTAGGGTCGCGGTGGGGTTCCCCATGCCCATCCAGGGGAGAACGTCTCGGGCACTGGGCAGATAGACCCAGAACAGGGCGCCAATCCATCGCTGGGGCTCTCTTAGAATGCTGTTCTTAAATGATCTAATAGAAGACTCTTCCAGAACGTTGTACTATAATGCAGCGTTACATTGCTGTACTAGAACACTACTAAAATGTTGCACTAGAAGACTTCTGGAACGCTGTACTAGAACACTACTAAAATGTTGCACTAGAAGACTTCTGGAACGCTGTACTAGAACACTACTAAAATGTTGCACTAGAAGACTTCTGGAACACTGTACTAAAACACTACTAAAATGTTGCACTAGAAGACTTCTGGAACGCTGTACTAGAACACTACTAAAATGTTGCACTAGAAGACTTCTGGAACGCTGTACTAGAACACTACTAAAATGTTGCACTAGAAGACTTCTGGAACGCTGTACTAGAACACTACTAAAATGTTGCACTAGAAGACTTCTGGAACGCTGTACTAGAATACTACTAAAATGTTGCACTAGAAGACTTCTGGAACGCTGTACTAGAACACCTAAAATGTTGCACTAGAAGACTTCTGGAACGCTGTACTAGAGCGCTATTCTCAAACACTACTAGAGCACTACTAAAATGTTGCACTAGAAGACTTCTGGAACGCTGTACTAGAACACTACTAAAATGTTGCACTAGAAGACTTCTGGAACGCTGTACTAGAGTGCTATTCTAAAACACTGTACTAGAACAGTTCTAAAATGTTGCACTAGAAGACTATTCTGAGAACCCTATACTACAGACTTCTAGCACGCTGTACTATAGCACTGTATTTGGCGTCATTTGTACTTTGATGTCTTCGCTCGTGTTCTCAGTCACAGTGAACTCAAAATGTTACGGCGCTTTATATAAATAAAGTGTTTCGCAGCTATTCAAAACACATGTTCTCCATAGAGATTGCGTTCTCACATCGTGGTTCCAATACAGGTCAGTTTTCGTTAACACACCAAGGAGTAATAAAAACTCTGGCCCTGGTGGAATCAGAACCGTGTTACAGATGAACCGTCTGAGACGTCTCAGGTCTGAGTCGCTCGCCGCGGGAGAAAGAAAATGGCCCGCTGTCCGATGTGCGTCCTGGGGCCCCGCTTTGGGGTCCCGTTCTTTTTGACGCCGACGTACCAGTTCGGCCCGTGTTTCTGAGAGCGGTACGTGTTGTAGTGATTTTCCTCGATCCTCTCCACAAAATAACTGTCGTCTGTTACGTTCAGCTGCACGAAGACATCACAGTTAATCACTTATTAAGAGTTCTTCATCTTCATCATCATCATCTTCATCATTAAACTGAACCATCATTTAGCAAAAACCTGCTTCATGGACCTGATTATCAAGGGGGGGGGGAACCAATGGGGACTAAGTATGTATGTATGTAGAGAAACACAAACTACAGAATGTAAATGTAGAACTACAAAGTCCATCTATACATAAGGTCAATGTAACTGATACAAACAGGTGTATCTAATAAAGTGTCCAGTGAGTGCAGTGGTTCTTGTTTATGGTGCACGCGGCTCATGGTCAGTATGAAGGTCGTCACCTGCCGATTGGTCAGTAGTTTTTCTTCTAAAGAAACGAATCTGAACGTCTGACAGGGTGTCATTACACACATCGCCCACCAGATGGTGCTGAGGCGAATGTAACCGATTAAAAAAAAACAAGGGCAAAGAGCGAAGTCCGCTGCGGGTGGTCTGATCACGTGACATTCCAAGACCACAGATCGATCGATTTGATCGATCTCCTCTGCACGCTGATCATCAGTTATCAATAAACTCAATGACGTCCGATCAATCATTCATTACAGAAATGCAGACAGAAGGTAAATATCTTAAAGTTGGTCTTCTAACGTTTAAAAGTTGATTTATTGATTTATTTGCAGCTTGTGATGAAGTTTCCTGCAAACGATATAAAGATGGAATCAAACTGCAGCGATTCATTTTCTCTATCATCAGAAGATTAGAGAACCGAACTAGAACGTTATACTAGAAGACTGTACTAGAACCGTGTACTGTAAGATTGTACAAAGGACTGCTAGAACTCTGTACTAAAACACTGTAAGAAGATTGTACGAGAACCATGTAATATAAGACTACCAGAACTTTGTACTAGAAAACTGTACTAGAACATTGTACTAAAGGACTACAAGAATGTTGCATAAGAAGGCTGTACCAGAACGTTTTACTAGATTACTAGAACACTGTACTAAAATGTACTAGAATACTGTACTAAAATGTACAAGAACATTGTACTAAAATGTACTAGAACACTGTACTAAAATACTACTAGAATGTTGTATAAGAAGGCTGTACCAGAACATTTTACTAGAGGATTACTAGAACATTGCACTAAAATGTACTAAAACATTGTACTAGAATGTTGTACTAAAAAGACTGTACTAGAACCTTGTATTATAAGATTATACTAGAAGGCTGCACTAAAAAATCTACTTGTAAAAGCTTGTAATAAAAGACTACTAGAACGTTGTAGTAGAGACTGTACCAGAAGCTTGTACTAGGAGATTACTAGAACATTGTACTAAAAGACTACAAGAATGCTGTACTAGAAGACTGTACTAGAACGTTTTACTAGAAGACTACTAAAACGTTGTACTAGAACATTGTACTAAAACGTACTAGAACATTGCACTAGAACATTGTACTAAAGACTGTACTAAAACATTGTACTAGAATGTTGTACTAAACAGACTGTACTAGAACCTTGTATTATAAGATTATACTAGAAGACTGCACTAAAAACTCTACTAGAATACTCTACTAGAAGACTTCTGAAACCTTGTACTAAAAGATTACAAGAATGCTATACTAGAACATTGTTCTAAAAGACTATGAGAATGTTGTACGAGAAGACTACTAGAACGTTGTACTAAAGACTGTAATAAAACATTGCTTTAGAATGTTGTACTAAATAGACTGTACTAGAACCTTGTATTAGAAGACTTCTGAAACATTGTACTAAAAGACTACTAGAACTCTATACTATAACATTGTACTATAAGACTGTACCAGAAAGTTGTATTAGAAGACTGAACCAGAAGCTTGTACTAGAACATTGTACTAGAAAATTACTAGAACATTGTACTATAAAAATGTTCTAGTACAGACTTTTAGTAAAAATGTTCTTGTACAGACTTCTAGTAGAACTCTAGTAAAACGCTTCTAGTACAGAGTTCTAACAGTACCAGAAAGACTGTACCAGAAAGTTGTATTAGAAGACTGAACCAGAAGCTTGTACTAGAACATTGTACTAGAAGACTGTTAGAACTCTGTACTAGAAGCGTTTTACTAGAGTTCTACTAGAAGTCTCTACAAGAACATTTTTACTAAAAGTCTGTACTAGAACATTTTTACTAGAAGACTGTACTAGAACATTTTTACTAGAAGACTGTACTAGAATGTTGTACTAAAACATTGTACTAAAAGACTGCATTAGAAGCCTGTACAAAGAGAGTATACAAGAACAAGACTAGAACCCTGTACTAGAATGCTGCAATAGAATGTTGTACTAGAAGACCGTACAAAGAGACTCGAGTAAAACCCTAATTAATATTAATTAACAAAACATGAACCAGAAGAGTAAAGATAAGAGTTGAGTTATTGCTGTCCTGTGATGATGCTGAACGATAGAGAACAGAGAACCAACAACAACACAGAACACAGATGGACTACAGTCTGAAACTGTGAAACTACAAACTCCATCTGTGTGCTAAGTGGAGGAAATAGAGAATGGAGCAAAAGGGGGCGTGTCTAAACGTTTGACGTGATAAATCACAAGAACATGTCTGACTTACTGAGCCGTACAGATTTCCTTCTTCATTCATAGAGAGGAAACGTTTGGCCGCCGTTCCCTCAATGACGACCACGCCGGCGCTGACCGACTTCATTTGAAGCAAACCTTTAAATTATATTATACAACCAATAAGAACACGGAACAAATAAATAAATAACATCTTAATGAGATCAGACAGGCGGCACCGTGGCTTAGTGGTTTAACACGTTCTCCTCTCAGCACTAGGGATTCCCGGTTCGAATCCCCATCTGGGTGGAGTTTCCATGTTCTCCCCATGTCTGCGTGGGTTTCCTCCGGGTTCTCCGGTTTCCTCCCACAGTCCAAATACATGGATCAAGTCAATTGAGTTCTCCAAATTGCCCCGTATAGAGTGTGTTTGTGTGAGTGAGTGTGTGTCCAGCGATGGATTGGTGCCCTGTAATGGGTGTATCTGCCCAGCGCCCGAGACGCTCTCCCCTGGATGGGCATGGAGAACCCCACCGCGACCCTAATAGAGGATAAAGCGGGAGATAATGAATGAATGAATGAGATCAGACGCCTAACTGTCAAAATTTTTTAATAAATCTTCTCACACAGTATCTTCTCTGGAGCTACGACCAACAAATTTTTACAGGAAACCCATCCAACGAGCTGAACCTGTCCACATTGCTTTTGCTTTTTAGGGCAATCGGGTGAACAGGGTCAGAGTGGTGGACAGGTCAAGTCCATTTGTTTCCATAGGATCCCGTTCTAAACACCTCCAGCTCTTTGTGATGTCACTGCCGTACTATATCCACTCGTTCACGGTGTTCCTCAGTAGATCTAACGCTTCAAAGGTGTCTCTCTTCCCTTCTTCTGACCGATACCGTTTTAAAAACCTGAGATCGGCTTTTGAACAGGTTCATCAGAGTCACTTTAATTAAAGGGGAGGTTTGTACTGACTAATTAACATTACGTCGTAAAGGTCTGCGCACTTATGTTCATCCTTAAAAAGGTTGTTGAATTGGAATTGCAGATTATAAGTCAAATTCATTCATTCATTCATTATCTCCCGCTTTATCCTCTATTAGGGTCGCGGTGGGGTTCCCCATGCCCATCCAGGGGAGAACGTCTCGGGCGCTGGGCAGATAGACCCAGGACAGGGCGCCAATCCATCGCTGGGCACACACACACTCACACAGACAGACACTCTATATGGGGCAATTTGAAGAACTCAATTGACTTGATCCATGTTTTTGGACTGTGGGAGGAAACCGGAGAACCTGGAGGAAACCCACACAGACACGGGGAGAACATGGAAACTCCACGCAGATGGGGATTCGAACCGGGAATCCCTAGTGCTGATAGGAGAACGTGCTGACCACTAAGCCACCGTGCCGCCCATAAGTCAAATTAAAGGCAAAAATGGATCCAAACAAGGCGATTTCGGTCAGATCAGGCCGTTTAGCAGCGACGTGAAGACTTTTCATATCCACTGAACATGTTTTCTTTGCAGGAACAATGCACACATGTAATACAATGGGACTCTTGTGTCAGCACCGGTGTCCGGCTGCGTTTTGGTCCCCTGCCCCGGACAATGAATGGGCTTTTCTTTCGGGGTAAAAGTGTTAAGGCACATGGAAATTTTTGCAGATCACTGATGTTTGTGAATTCGTATGTTTACCTTCAGAAAACCTGCAACAAAAAACTATAACACTTTAACAATTAAAGTTAAAATAGGAATTAAACTTTCTCAAAAGTCTTTTTTTTTTGCTTACAGTAAAGTAAAAAAGACATAATTGAATCTTCAGGGTGAAATTTTAAAGCCCATTTTGTAAATAAAGGGCTTGTTGTGTGATGTCAGGGGTATAAAGGGTGATGGATGGTGCAAATCTCATCTGATAAACAGTTCTATAATAATCCAGTTTGAAATAATTTCATAGATTTTTGTGAATTCATATGTTGATCTTCAAAAAAAAAAACTGCAAAAACTATAACAATAAGTTAAAATAGGAATTCAACTCGGTAAACAAAAGCAAAGTCTTTTTTTTTGCATACAGTAAAGAAAAAAAAAACATAATTCAATCGTCAGGGTGAAACTTTAAAGCACATTTTTGTAAATAAAGGGCTTTTTGTGAGATGTCAGGGGTGTAAAGGGTGATAAAGATGCAGATCTCAGCCGATAAACAGTTCTATAATAATGCATTTTGAAATAGTTCCACAGATCAAGAGATCACAGATGTTTGTGTATTCATATGGTGACCTTCCAAAAACCTGCAAGAACTAAATTATTAGTTCTTAAAGAATTAAATTAGTTAGAAGAATTAAATTATTCAACTTGGTAAACAAAAGCAAAGCAAATAATACTTTTTTTTTGCTTACAGTAAAATAAGATATAATTTATTCGTCAGGGTGAAACTTTAAAGCACATTTTTGTAAATAAAGGGCTTTTTGTGAGATGTCAGGGGTGTAAAGGGTGATAAAGATGCAGATCTCAGACGATAAACAGTTCTATAATAATCCAGTTCGAAATAGTTCCACAGATTTTTGTGAATTCGTATGTTTACCTTCGGAAAACCTGGAAAAAACTATAACACTTTAACAATAAGGTAAAATAGAAATTCAACTTGGTAAACCAGAAGCAAAGAAAAGTCTTTTTTTTGCTTACAGTAAAGTAAGTAAGATAAAAATCATTCATCAGGGTGAAATTTTAAACACACAATTTGTAAATAAAGGGCTTTTTGTGAGATGTCAGGGGTGTAAAGGGTGATAATGATGCAGATCTCTTCCGATAAACATTCATTCATTCATTATCTCCCGCTTTATCCTCTATTAGGGTCGCGGTGGGGGGGTTCCCCATGCCCATCCAGGGGAGAACGTCTCAGGCGCTGGGCAGATAGACCCAGGACAGGGCGCCAATCCATTGCTGGGCACACACTCACTCACACAGACACACTCTATATGGGGCAATTTGGAGAACTCAATTGACTTGATCCATGCTTTTTTTTTGGACTGTGGGAGGAAACCGGAGAACCCGGAGGAAACACACACAGACACGGGGAGAAGATGGAAACTCCACCCAGATGAGGATTCGAACCGGGAAACCCTAGTGCTGAGAGGAGAACATGTTAAACCACTAAGCCACCATGCCGCCCCATCCGATAAACAGTTCGATAATAATGTATTTTAAATGAGTTTTAACATTTAAGATGTTACAAATGTTTTTTTTTCGTGTCTTTAGGAATTAAAGTGAGTTCTAAACGTCTTACTCTCCAGGTTCTCCTCTCTGCTTCCACTCACGGTTCCATCGGGGAGAAGCTGCAGGTGATGGCCGCCGTTCATGCAGTAGAGCCGCGTTAGCTTTAGCGCCGCGCAGCTCCGACTCTCAGCTCCACACGCGGTGCCTCCTTCATCCATCATCCGCCCCGCAGCCCGCGAGGCTCGAACCCGCCCGGGAGTCCGACAGCAGCAGCACCACCAACCCCAACAACCCCAACCCCCACCACCGCCAGCGCCGCCTAACCGAGCTGCGTGCCGGGGCGCTGGAGCTCTGACCCCGCGGTCATCAGGGCTGCGCGCCTCACCGGACAAACAGAACCAGAACCGCAGAACGTTCCCCTGATTTTTAGGGATTTTAGAACCGAACCCTCCTCAGCGGCAGGTTCTAAAACTTTTACGATAAAGTTCCACGATGAAGAAATAAGAACTGAAAACTGTAATAACGACGCATCTGTCATTATTCACGCAACAAATCAGCAATAACATTCAAATTAAATTAAATACAAACATCTGGAACTCGTGTTTTAATTAAATTTGGGTTGAACGATTTTTTTTTGGGGTAAAGTTTAACTTAATAAATAATAATAATAGTAATAATAATAATAATCGGGAAATCGCGCTCGTTTTAGTTCATCTGCGTCGTAGTTTTATTATTTAGAAAGCGAATATTTTATTGTTCGGGTAATTTAATATAAATATTATAATAGTTTAATATATTTCTCGCGTTTCAATCGCTTCGTGAGCGTCGATTAAAACACCTGACGCTACTTTATTAAATTGTTTATGAAGTGCCGCTTTCCAGGGCGAGTGTTCAAGACGCGCACTAGGTAGGGAACAAGTGTAGTGCGTAACCAGCGATTTGGGAACTGCGTGTTTATGACTCAACACTGAGAACGAACGGGAAGCGTTTGTGATTAAACGACGTGTTTGTTTTTTTTAATAAACGTTCAATATAAATTTTTATCAAAAATACAGCATTAAACTGAAAAAGACCGGCGCTTAAAATGATTTAGTTTTGATTAACATTAAAATTAATTTATAATTTTAACTATAACTTGTCTGAATATTAGCAACTTGTATAAAATAGCTAACGATCGTCAGAAGAAACAATCTTTAGATTTAGATTTAGTTTGTTGCGTTAATATTGTTGAATATTTGTTGATAAAAGAAATGCATTACCTTCAATGACCTTGCACGTCCACCAGATGTCGCTGTGGCAGTTGAGTCAACACGGGTCGTCGGGCATTAATCACGTTTTCCCCACACACACACACACACACACACACACACACTACACACTACACACATTACACACACTACACACACATTACACAACAGGTTATCTAATAACACTCGATATATGACTTACATCAGCAAGAAAAGCTCCTGGATGTTGTTGGGGGAAAGCCTTGTGAGGACCGGGGATCAGCGGCCGAGCAGTTTGAACAGCGCAGCGAAATTATCAAGACGACCACATTTCCAAAATAAAGACTATAATTAACAAAAGTCCGGGTTCCATCCATAAATCGATAAAGATCCACCAAAAAAAAAAAAAAAAAAAGTTTCCGTCCCGTAAACGTTGACATTTTGTGGTTTTATATTCAGATGCACTTCTCTCGGTTGGCGTCCCAGATCCTGAAACCCTGGACACTTTTTTTAGTCACGCACCTGTTGGAACGTTGGACTGTCTGGTCTTCAGAACCACCACTATTCATTGGAACGTCCAGAACTCGTGTCCATACTAACCCTGGACAGAAGAGCTGGAGATTCTGCAGCTGGAGGTTCTGACACATCGTACCTATAGATGGACTTTGTGGTTCTACGACAAGACGTGTAGTCCAACGACATACTCTGGTCGTCCCATAATCATCTCTCTGATGGTCAGGACCTCCAGATTCGGTATTATTAGGGTGGTGGATGATTCTTAGCTTCACTTTACGCAGCGTCCTGTGGAGGATTAGAGGACGACAAAGACAACCTACTGTCTCTGATTCTGCATCTGAAAGGTGGAGCACTAAACTGGAGGTGTGTAATGGAGAGTGGACACAGGGTGGGTGTAAACTCCATCCAGCAGCACTGCTGCGTCTGATCCACTGGCACCAACGCAACCTGCTGCATCGGAACACAGAGTAAAGTGGACCGACAGAATGTAGAGAACCAAACGGAGTCCAGTCCTTCATTATAGAAACTACCCAAGTTCCGTCCTCCCGAGCCCCGGTACATTCTCCTGCTGCCGGTGCCCCGCCACGCGCCCAGTGATCAGCGAGACGTCGGGTACTAGATATAATCTGGTCTTTTTATTCATGTATTAAACATTTAATAAGCTTTTACAGAGGAAAATGAAAATATTCCATCTTAATATTTTTTTTTATTTTTTATCTCTCTCTCTCTCTCTCCATTTCCTGCTCAGCAGAACTTCTTACGACTGTTAAGACAAGCACAGTTTTTGCGAGTCTAAAAAAAAATAATAATCAGAATTTAATACACGTTTTGGCACAGAAAGAATACAACAAGTCAGGCTTGTAGAAATTCCCCGAGAAGTGAGTATGAGGCTAGCATGTTGCGGTTTTATTCGGAGAAATGGACAGCTAGGTTCTGCCTACCGTGAGGGTTAGAGGTGGTCTGCGATTAACAGCGGCGCGACTATTACGAATGCAATAAGCACGAAGAGAGCGAGAGTTACTGCGGATGTGCAGGATGTGACTGGTGATTATAAAGTGTACTGTATATTCCTCCATCTAGCTATTTCTTTTTATTTATTTATATATTCATTTATTTATTTATTTATTCCTTTATACATTAAAATATGATTGTACTCTAGTCCATTCACTGAAATGTCTCGCTCGACGCCGGCGCTCGAACGGGCGACCGGCACCGGACGCGACCGCTCCCCGTTCCGACTGACTGAGCGCCTGACGGATTGGCTTTTTCCTCGGTACGTCTGGCGAAAAACGCGAGAAACACAAAAACAAAAAGACCGGATAAAAGAAATAAAGGAAAAAAAAAACAAACAAACAAAAAAAAAAGGCTGAATAAAAAAAACCAGGCTCGAATCAGAACCACGATTCACACGGCCTCGTTTCATTCCCACGCGGCGCGGCGCGACGGGAAAAGCGCGGACGTCGCTCTCCCCGTTAAAGCGTTCGAGAGGAGTGAAAGTGCTCGGATTGCATTAGAGTCGGACAGCGGGTCCGACGGAGCGACGCGGGGAGGGGACGGGGGGACGGATTCGGGATGGGGACTCCTCTCGCGTCGAGGGGGCCTCGTAATGGAGCTGCCAGGAACCGAGACGCGGCCACGTTTACGAAGGAAACACGTCGGCAGTGCAAGTGGATATAAAAATACAATCAAAATACGATATCTGACGGGGGGGGGGGGGACGGGGGGGGACGGCGGACGGAACCCGCCGGGGTGGGGGGGGGGGGGGGGTGGGGAAATAATAAAAAGCGCTAAAATGGGGACCAAGCTTGAAAAAAGGCACGTAGTTTCCCTTTCGCTGTACAACTGCCGTCTCGGGTCGGTGCTCAGCAAAGCGTAAAAATAGAAAGAGATATGTGTCGTGAAAGGTGTCAGCCGTTTTCCGCCTGCCCACGTTAAAAACGTCGGACGGCGCGTCGGTGGGCGGCCGTTCCGGACAGGGGGCGGTATAGAGTCGTACGGCGGGGTCTGGACTAAGTGCTATGCTTCGGTGTCCACTCAGGGAAAAAAAGAAGAAGGATAAGAGGAAGGGAAAACAAAACAAACAAACAAAAAAAAACAAAAAAAACAGACCGGGTGTTTTTAAAAAAAAAAAAAAAAAAAAAAAAAAAAAAAAAAAAAAAAAATTTTTAAACAACAACAACAACAGGCCTAAAACAGCATCATCATCGTTCTGTGATGTAGAGCATCGAACACCTGAGACAACAACAATGGTATCTTTTTTTATATCCAACATCTTGTTTTTTTTTTTTTTCTTCCTCCTCCTCCTCCTCCTCGTCTCCTCTCTTTACCCGTCTGAACTCGCCACGCGTCCGTTATTGTTCTGTGCTGGATTGGTTGCATACGGTTTTTTTCCTATCCACATCCCTCCCTCCCTCCCCGTCCCCCAAAAAAATAAGCCCACCATGGTCCTCCCCGTCTGCACGTTCCTCCGCGGGGTGGCCGAGGAACGGCCCGGTGATGTGGTGTAGCTTTAAGGCATGTTTGTCCCGTCGCCACCAGAACGCCACGCTACCCCGCCCCCCACCCACCCCCCCACCTCTTACTATTTCTGGTGGAAGAGCAGCGGCTTGACGCTCCCGGCCTTGATTTTTGGTAGCTGGTTGCTGATGATCTCGGCGAGCATCTCGGGGAACTCCACGCTCAGCGACTTGTTCACGAAGGTGTAGAAGCAGAAGTTCATCAGGCCGCCCACCATCTGCAGGGGGGGGGACGGGGGAGGACGAGAGGAGAGGGAGACGTGACGCAACGATCATGCTCAACCAACCGGTGGGGGGCACAGGACGGCGGGACGCGGCCGCACACCGATAACATGATATTTGGGTGTGTCTCAATACTTCCACATCCAATCATGTGACAACAATCTATATAAATATTATTTCGTTCAGCACGGTGGCTTAGTGGTTTGGCATGTTCTCCTCTCAGCGCTAGGGATTCCCGGTTCGAATCCCCATCTGGGTGGAGTTTCCATGTTCTCCCCGTGTCCGCGTGGGTTTCCTCCGGGTTCTTCGGTTTCCTCCCACAGTCCAAAAAAAACATGGATCAAGTTCAATTGAGTTCTCCAAATTGCCCCATATAGACTGTGTTTGTGTCTGTGTGAGTGAGTGTGTGCCCAGCGATAGATTGGCGTCCTGTCCTGGGTGTGTCTGCCCAGAGCCCGAAACGTTCTCCCCTGGATGGGCATGGGCATGGGCATGGGCATGGGGAACCCCCCCCCCCCCCCCCCCCCCCCCCCCCCCCGCGACCCTAATATAGGATAAAATGAATGAATGAATGTTTATCGGATGAGATCTGCATCATTATCACCCTTTACACCCCTGACATCTCACAAAAAGCCCTTTATTTACAAAACGTGTGTTAAAATTTCACCCTGATGAATGATTTTTATCTCACTTACTTTACTGTAAGCAAAAAAAAAAAAGACTTTTCTTTGCTTTAGGTTACCAAGTTGAATTCCTATTTTAACTTAAAATGCCCCCCCGTGACCCTAATATAGGATAAAGCGGAAGATAATGAATGAATGAATGAATGAGATAAATAAATAATGTTTAGAGATGGAAAAATGTGTGGGAGTCCTAATACTTTTGTCCATATAGAGTGTATAAAAGGCGTAGTTAGTAAATTATAAGTTTTTTTTGGAGTGAGCAGGACGTAACCGCACAACCCGGAACGTCGGCTGTGTTACAAATCTGATTGGAGGACATGCGTGATTGGCGTCCAGGTGAGTGGGCCATCCAGGGGAACGTCACCCAATGGTTTATGTGTGTAAAAAGTGCGCAGTGGGTCATATACTAGTCTAGTTCGCAGTACGGATGCTTAAAATAAGTGTTTTTAGGAATGTCGCGTCGGCACGGCCGCCATATTGGTGAGGGAAACCTATTCGGTTGAATGCAACCTGCAACATCTTCGCTCCGGCGGCGCATCCAGTGTGCCTCAGCATACGTATGTGATCTATAAATAATCGTTGCTTAACACCGCCCCGCCCCCCCCCCCCCCCCCCCCCCGGAGGATTGTTCCACTCAAGGTTACTTCCCTAAAACATCAGGGGAGGTTTTTTTTTTTTCCACCGCCGCCTCTTCGGCCTGAGTTGCAAAGACGGTGCGTTATTGACATAAATTAAACGTTACGCGCCGCGACGCTAACCTACACACCGCGTCCCGTCACCCGTCGCCGAGATTCCAGGTCACGTCCTGCGTGAAGGTGACCTCTGTGAGGCGCCGAGGCGCTTCCCTTCCGTATTCGCAACAACAGTGAAGTGAAACTACAGCCGTGTGGCAGGATCACCTCCAGGGATACGGGGAGGGAGGGAGGGGGGGGGGTTTAATTCGATCATTCACACCGTTTTATTCCATTACCTTAAACACATGTTCACATTTCCCACCGCCGAAAAAACAAAGCCACACGTCCGGCAAACCCCCGCCGTTTTGATCAGATCACGGGCCGCCGTTTCCTACGGCGCTATTTGACTGAAGCAGAACTCGGGAGCGGGATTAACGGCGGCGACCAACCGCCACAGACGTGATCTGCACACACGGACTTAAAATATCTGAAGGAAGGTCTCTGATTTCAGATCATTACTATGTTAACACACTATATGGACCAAAAGTATGAGGTCACGTGCTCAATACACCTACAGGACCTACACGCCATGAGCTTAGTTTGCCAGAATCACAGCTTCCACTCATCTGACGAGGCTTTCTGCAAGATTTTGGGTGTGTCCGGGGTGGGGCAATTCCACAGCACTTATCCAGAAATACTATTATAACTCATATTATATGGTTCATGTTTATATGCCATTTAAAGATTAGGACTATATCAGGTGTTATTGCATTGCAGCCACATATATATATGTGTGTGTGTGTGTGTGTGTGTATATATATATATATATGTACACACACACACACACACATACATATATGTGACTGTATATTATACATCTGTGTGTGTGTGTGTGTGTGTGTGTGTGTGTGTATTATACATGTGTGTGTATGTACATAGGGATTAAATGTGGAGGACAAATTCCTCTATGAGTAAATACAGTGGGATAAATAGATCACTACATCACACATTATATATATATATATATATATATATATATATATATATATATATATATATATATATATATATATATATATATATATATACACACACACATATATATATATATATATATATATATATATATATATATATATATATATATATATATATACATACATATATATATATACACACACACACACACACACATATATATATATATATATATATATATATATATATATATATATATATATATATATATATATATATATATATATATATATATATATATATATGTGCACATATAAAGAGATTCCATGATGAAGGACGAAGGCCACTTACATCATGCATGGAGTCCAGTAGCTTAGTGAGCTGGTAAAACCTCTGCCAGTTCTGGCTGGAGTTCTCCTCCCGCCTCACGATGGCTTTTCCGAGTTCTTTAATGTAGGCCATCCTGATCTCGTCGAACACGGCCTGACTCTTCAGACCGTCCTTTGGCACTGAGGAACACAGGGGGGGGGGGGGGGGGTGAGTGTTCGGCGCTGATGTGTGAGCGTGAAGCCAGGTGCTCTGGGATGCTGGTCCTACTCACCTGTGCTGAGCAGCAAGAGGACCTTCATGCAGAGATACTCCTCGTTGGACACCTGCAGCCTCACAAACTCGTTGGAAATCTTCAGCATTTGCGCACACTGGTCACTCATGTAGGGCATTTTCATCCTCTCTCTGCAGACACATCACAGCAAACGTCACACAACACAGCAAAAGCGTGCTTCATACACAAACGCGAGA
>JAFMOC010000257.1:435000-437500 GCA_019802505.1 Corydoras sp. C115
ATGATTTATTTGCCCTGAATTAATCAAAAACCTGAAAAGAATATTAAAAAACACAGAATGCTTAATTTAATTAACCGCCGTGAGAGAGAGAGAGAGGGAGGCACAGAAATGAGGCTTTGGGTCGCTGTGAGGAAGTTCGGTCGCTCGTTCACATCCCAAATCAGCATTTTAACACACGGCCGGAGTCACGAGTCTTATCCCTGCTGACGGGTCGAACCAAATCGAGTGCCGGCTTAAAATCGTGGAGTCTAAATAATATTAATCACGCATCCATTACGCTAAACGCAGATGCACACGCATGGTTCATTGTCATTTTAACAGACCGTCCAACGTGAATTGTTAGAAAACGAAAAACAAAAAAAAACTAAACAAAAAAAAAACCCTCATCTGCTCTGACTGTGAGAGAAATGTCACACATGCCTGACTGCCGAAGCAGAAAGATGAGAATCAGACCCGACATCTGGACACACACGGGTGTCAAATTTAACCAAAGGTCATGAGAGAGAAGAAAACAAAAAAAGAAAAAAAATATGTGGATGATGACGAGGGCGATAATGATGATGATGATGATGTGGCCACCAGGGGGCAACTACTGCCTGCAGCCTGCAAACGGGGCCCTGCCCCACAGCCACAGCCATAAAATACTGAATTCATGAAGCCATTACAGCAACGCCCCCAGAGAGAAAAAAAAGAGAGACGGAGAGGGAGAGAGAGAGAGAGAGAGAGAGAGAGAGAGAGGGGCAGCGGTATAAAGAGCGGCTGGCCTACATGCAAATCCGCCAAATGAAGCAGATCAGAAACAAAGCTGTCTGTCAGGTCCAATGAACTAAAAGTACGGCTGCTGCAGGAGAACGTCTGAAGCCCTGGCCCTGCTCTTTAAAATAGACCCAAGTTCTCAAACGTGTTTATACGCCGTTATATAAGGGCAGATTTGTTTTCGTTCAGCAGGCCTGGGTCTGCGCCAGTGCAAGCAATATGGTCTTGATAGGATTTCATGAGAGGAGGAGGAGGAGGGAGGAGGAGGAGGCACTGAATACAAACAGGACCATGTGGGCAGGACCTGGCTGATCCCAGATTTCTGAAATTGGAATTTTTATTATTTTATTTTTGGTTGATGCACAAAACAAGACATCTGAGGACGTCACGGGACATCTGAGGGGAGGGGTGTTATTAATTCAATTCCGGCAACTGGCAATCGTGACCATGTTGTAGCCCAACAGCCTCAACGACGCCGAGCGTTTACGGTACGATGGGTTTTTAAATCCCAAATCCAGCAGAAGCATAAGACAGGTCCAGCGGACACGCCCCATTAACACCCCCCCCCCCCCCCGTCAACTCGACTCGACTGCTTTGTTTACAAAACACACACAACATGGACGCAACTCAAGTGTCTTATTCAGTCGTCCTGACACAGGCACAACTCTGTGGGAACAGTTTTGGGGGAAAGGTTCTAAGAGGGTTTTACAGTCAGACACATATTTAGAGCTGCCTGATTGACGGCCGACCCATCCATCCATCCATCCATCACCTTCCACTTTATCCTCTATTAGGGTCGCGGGGGGGGGGGGGGGGGGGGGGGGTTCCCCATGCCCATCCAGGGGAGAACGTTTCAGGCACTGGGCAGATACACACAATCTATCGCTGGGCACACACTCACTCACACAGACACATGCACTCTATACATGTTTTTGGACTGTTGGAGGAAACCGGAGAACCCGGAGGAAACCCACGGCGGTCCACGGGGAGAACATGAAAACTCCACCCAGATGGGCTGAGAGGAGAACATGCTAAAGCACTAAGCCGACCCATCTGCCGTATTCAGTTCTCACAGAAACAATGAGAACCGAAGCCACGTTGGCGGCCAACTGGAACCTCGGGCCACATTTCCAAATCGCTCTCATTTGCCGCTGCAAGTCGTTTCTCCGAAGATCCATCGCCGCTAAAAGGAGAAATCGCTGGCTCCCCGGGGGGGGGGGGGGGGTCCACTTGTGAAATCGGAAGGCGGATGGAGGGGCGTGTCCGCGCTGCGTTTCGTTTCCGCGCTCCGCCGAGTCAGCCGGACCTCCCGATCGCCTCGGGAACAGAGTCTGGCTCTCAGAACTCCTGGTCGACCGAACGCGCTCAAGTTATTTACTGCGGGCCGTACTACGACTCCCGCTCCGGTGGCGCCGGCCGGCCGGGTTTTCGCTCACGCAGCCATCTGCTCGGTTATTACGAGTATTTCCGACGGAGGCTGGCACCGTTATTCCTGGAACCTGGCACTGCATTTTTAAAAACAGAGATCGCGGCTCCGCAGCACTCGCTTTATGAACTTCCAGTGCTCCTCAAATAGTGGGGCGCGCCCCCCTGGGGGGGGGCGCAGTGCGATGCCTGGGGGGGGGGCGCATAACAAGATATCACAGAGCAAGTGATATTAAGTGATACTGAACAAACCCTAAAGAGACAACATGGACAAATATTTATCAGGGACGAGGAGAGAAAGGCGGAGAGAGACGAAGAT